>JARWCS010207560.1:0-13844 GCA_034783895.1 Geukensia demissa | reverse complement strand
CGATCTTTCTGCACAGTGTAAGTTTTGAACCGTTAACCGTGGGGTAATTCTTTTCTTTTAATTTAATATAAATACAAAGAAAAAACCGAAAATATAATTTAATTAAGCCCGAAAATTGCACTCCAGAAAAGCTTGACATAGAGTATAAGTCTATCGAATGTTCAAGTTCGTTTAAACGCAATACTGACTGAGATTTTTGCAAGCGTCTGTGTGGCGGTGTATTTTTGCCAGGACCAAATACCCCAATGGATAAAAACAACTTGTATTTGTGACAAATATCAAGTTTCCCAAACATTTGTTAAAAAGATAGATATACATGTATATGTATATAAAATATAATGATCAATACCACCAACCATCTCTATATTTTTTTTACAAATATCTTTGCTAAATATAAATGTGTAGATTTATTTATTACAGGTGTATGAAAAAACATTTATTGTCTACTGTTTGTAAACATTACTTATTAGAATGGCTTTTTAGAAATTTCAAACCTTTATCTTTGGAATATTTTACTAAATGTTTGTAAAGAAGTAGAACCCAGTGAGTCGTCCAATAAAAGATAAAAATAAAAGTATTGACATCACCAGCTATTATTCAGGCACATAGAAACTGTTTTTGGTGTGGAATGTCCAATTGTAATTTTTTTATCTTCTAAAGTACTAAATTTTCAAAATTGAATGACATTAACCATTTATTGTATAAATTGTTGCCTTGAGATGAGAAAGAAAATTTGCAATTAGATTTTTAGTTATATGTTGCATATGGCCACTCTAGAGGGCTTTTTGTAGAACCCCGTTTAGATGGTTATCTTTCTTTTACATTGTAAATTTCATAGAGACTTTTCTCTTGTTCCAGGTTCATTCAACCATTGAAAAGAATACAAATAGAAAAACAGTTTCTGTTAAGACTCGCAAAGAGACATCTTTCTACAAAATTTAATTGAGATTTAAAAATGATAACACCTTAAACTTTTGAAAAAGGCATTCAATGAAGTGAGGTTTACAGACAATAAGTGCTGTAATGCACTTATTTGGTCCCCCCAAAATAGACCGTGATGGTAATTTTTGTAAGGGGGTGACATAATTGGTACACTAATGCGATCGATATTTCGAACATTAAAAAACAACTCAAAACAAAGCGAAAATTCTAAGTAAATACTAAAAATTGTGAATTTCTTTATATTATACAAATGTTTCATGAAGTAATTTCTCATAACTTTTTAGGCGTTATGCAATACAATTTTAGTAGTAATGCAATACAATTTTAGTAAATATGGAATACAATTTAAGCAGTTTTGCAATACAATTTTAATAGTTATGCAATACAACTTTTAGCAGTTTTGCAATACAATTTTAGTAGTAATACAATTTTAGCAGTTTTGCAATACAATTTTGGTAGTTATATGCAATACAATTTCAGTAGTTATGCAATACAATTCTAGTAGTTATGTAATACAATTTTAGTATTTATGCAATACACTTCTAGCAGTTTTGCAATACAATTTTAGCACTTTTGCAATACAATTTTATCAGTTATACAATACAATTTTAGTAGTTATGCAATACAATGTTACTAGTTATGCAATACAATTTTAGCAGTAATGCAACACACTTTTAGCAGTTATGCCATACAAATCTTCATTTTTGTTTCATTACAGACGTCTGCTTTCCGTTCGAGATACCATCAGACGATGAACGCTGCCATCCGGGCGGTCAACGTTTTGTTCGAGCGGCAAGCGTAGCATCAGGTGTGGATTTACGACGTAAGCAGCCACCTTTCGACGGGTTTTCCCCACATAACATGTATGCGGTCTAAAAGGATTATAGATTGATTATTTATTATTCAAAAAATATCTGCAAAATGCTTTCAATTAAGGAAGCTGCAATGATAAGATTAACGATGTACATAAGCGATTTAATAATATGAAAAAGAAGACATCCATCGAATAAATATAAATGAGGCTTGAAAAGCCTTCGACTTAGGCCAAAGTTGTGTTTTTACTTGTTTTAGCATTTTGATGTAAAATAAACATCAGTGAAATATACTTTTTGCTTCGGACAAAAAATTATTTTTTTCGCAGTAATTATTAGCAATTTTTTTTTCAAAATTTTACATTACGCTATATAGGAGGAATCTGTCTTCAGAATATTTTTGTTACCTGGCAGACCTTAAAATGTTTTTCTGATAGTTGGGCATCACAATATTTTTTTTTTTGAAAAACCATACCCCAACTTCAGAGTTAAATGGTCGTTGCCTTATCCCTACTGTTTTCTTGCTTCTGATCGAACCTACAAACTTCCGCTTTCGAGGCGAGCACGCTAACCATTACCTCACCGAGGAGATTTGCTTTTAAAGAAAGCTCTGATTCTCTTAATATATTAAAGATATTAACCTATCATCTTGTACTGAATTTACAGAAATTAAATACATATAAAAAGAAGGTAAAATGCATGAAATCATGAGGAAGGTTTGATTATAAAATATTTTTATAGTTTACAGAGAGAACATTAATGATATATCAGCATTCATTGATGCCGGGTTCTTGTATGGAAGTTCAGATTCAGAGGTGCAAGCTTTAAGAGTCGAAAACAGCTGTAAGTATATTATATTAGTGCAAAATATAATGCCGAAGACTTAACAAATTATGCTACAAGTTATACTATTCAGGCCGGTACCAACACACCAATAATTAAAAACTTGAATAAAGTACTGAAAGTACCTTACAATTTAAATCATGTAAACAGTCAAGTAAAAAGTTTAGTGAATATCTAGCTAACTTTAACAAAGAATTCAAAGGAAAATAAAAAGCGGGAGATAACTCTTATAGGAACTTTTGAAATCAAACTAATTGAAATAAAAATGTCACACTTAGAATATTAAACAAAATAAATCACTGTTAATTTTGTTTCCTCCATCTTCACAAATTTGTTGTAAGCATCCGAGTAACAGAGATTAATTTTAATCTGTGTCAATTCAAGTCTTTATGGAAACTAAATAATATCAAAATATGTATAACTGATATCAATAGATATCTCCGTTAACCAATGTCTACCTCGTTTTATAATACATGTAATAGTTGCTCATAAAACAAATAACGAATGGCCAATATCACTGTTTAAACTAAATATCTAGAGCATAATCTTCCGGTCAAATATATAAAACATTTTCTTCGTTTTTTATTTGTTTTTTTTTCCCGATTTTTATACTGAGCTGTCGTTTAGTTTCAACTGAAATAAAAGCATCATTCTAATTCTTACATTCCGTATAATATTAGTGAGAAAACAAACATGTGAAAAGGGTTAATTAACATGAAAGATTAAATTTGTACATATAATAAAGAATAGTTGAACTCCAAATAAAATTCACATTTGTTCTTTTTCGTCATTTAATTATTTAATTCGATGAAAAACAGAGTACTACAAAAATTTAAATAGTCACATTTTTTATTTAACTCAGTGGAAGAGAATATATGCTAGAAATCCAAAATGCATAATTCATGAAGAAACAAAAACACAGTAGGAACAACCAGAAAGAATATGACAAAACGAAAACAAAAATTACAGAGAATCAGAAGCTACGAAATAAATTACTAGAAGAGAACGACAAGAATTAATGTCTCGCCTCTAGCACCTGTCGTGGAAAACTTTTTCTCAAATTCGGGCTAAAGCCGGTTCGAGACTAGGTAAATTACCTAGTATACAAGAGATCTAAGTGCAAAATCCATCTCGAAACAAACGAAAAGTGAAAACGGGAAAAAGGGAGTGGCATTCGCGAACTCCTTTACAAAAAAGGAGTTACAGGTAACAGACCCTCAACTATAGAATAGATAAATTGATCCACCAATTCATGACAAAACCATAAAGTTTATGGAAGGGGGTTTTTAGTCATTGTTTCAGTAATTTAAAACACGGACCCTTTGTTCAGAAATTACTGATTATTTGATCTGGCGAGAGAGTAGCGGATGAACTACGAATTATAAACTTTTTCGTTTGGGAAACAGGAATGATAACAAATAAAACATGAGAGGTTTAATGTATGAAAACGTCTGTAAATCGGGTTATCGTCAGTGCGAAACGAGGCTAACTTTTTTCGAAGCAACATGTTACAGGAAACTGTTCCTAAATAAGCTGATGTGCAATAATCACCAAAATTCATGATGATGATCATAAAATTCAAGGACGAAAGAACTTTAATTGGCAGTTAGTTATATGTCAACAGCAACGGCTGTTCATTAAATTCCTCTACTTGAAAAAGGCACGAGAGTAACGAATCAACAGTGAAAGCCAAACGGGCAAGTAAAACAGGGATATTAAAATAAATGTGGAAAGATGACAATAGGAAAGCTAAAGACATTCCGTTTGTGGCAAACCTTATGAATAAATTTACTTTTTGGTCTATCTTGGGGAATAAATCAGAGTATGAAGCTAAGTTATTGAAGTTTGTGGTCTCTGCTATTTATTAACAGCACGCTCAGGTATATTTGACTGAAATAATAAATAAATGAAGCTTATAGTCTTCAAAGACAAAATATTATCAATATAGCAAATGGTTAAATAGAGAGAAGTTTGAAAAAAATCAAAATAATTAAAGTTTTATATTTGTATTGTAGGTGTGTCAAAAATACTACTTTAATACTTCCCTTTTATTACTGAAGTCAATAAATATTATTTTGGCATAGTGTCAAAATACCTCATACAATCCGGAAGCATGAAATGTTTTATAGTGATATATTAAATGCACGATAGTACGATTGCATTGTCGTGGTTTGCGAATGGAGAAATTGTCCATTTCAGATATACAATTTATTTCTGAAAACATGATTGACTTCGTCAACGTTGATTAGCTAGTGTTGATAAAATTACAAATTCAAAACCTTCAAAAAACCTTGTGTCCACAAATGTCTAAAAGACTTTCATGTTAGCTCCCATCTCGGCACTAGGGATTAGGTAAGTTTTAGAAAGAAGTAAACTGTATCTTTTAAACATGCATTCCAGTACCTGATAAAAAAAGCATACAAATATTCATCTTTCTTACATTTAGACAATCAATACTATATTTACCCCAAAATTTTAGTCGAATATGTCTTTATGTTCCACTTTTACTGGAAAAACCAGTCTGATATGGATTTATTATATGAATTTATCTACATATTTAGAGAGTCTTTTATTTGGAATAACATTCAATATTGCAATACCTCTATAAGTTTGTGGTTTAGATGGATTACGGGATTTAAATATAGGGCGTTAATATGCTAGAGACCATTTACTATGATACATCCCTGATGTAAATGCTAGATTGAGGAGTTCCTGTAAAATTTGTACAAGAATGATTACAAACTTTTTAATGTCATTTGACAGGCTGTCTAATTAACCGAACAGACTAATCAGATTTCAAATTGCTGATTTATATGGGGTTATCTTGTGGTCAAGTTCATCAGTTGTTGGGTTATTTTTAATGTTTTTAATGAATTGATGATTTTTTCTGATATCTTATTTAAGGATCTATTTCAACTGTACTTTCTGGGCCTTCCTTTTTTCCTCGCTAGGAGCGTTAAACAATTTCCAATATGCTTTTGGATTATCTTCTCTTAGTTCAGATTTTTGGGGGGGGATAACTTTGGATCTGTTTATGAAGCTTATCATCCCAAATAACGGGGTTAAAGGAGAACTTTGATAGTTTTCCTTTTGAAATACGGGTCGCTCCGCCCTTTTTTACCTTGAATGGAATCAATTTTTTTTTCCAAAATCCTTTCTTTATACCAGTTTTTTAAATGTTGTAATCTGCAAATTTTTACAACATTACTAATTATTTCAGTTCTCATAACAAAAATCCTTTATAATACACTTTCTGACTGCCTATGTTCATAAATCACATTATGTTTGTCCAAATAAGTCGCCAAGAAAATGCTGATGTTTTTTATGCGCTTAGTTTTGCCAAAAGTCCAAATGTTATCTTACGTTGACAATCTGGTAGAGTGATAATGTGGAGGAAACTCTGAACCTTTAAACTATAAAGTGTTTTCGAGTTAACTTTCTGATTGGTTGAAGTTTGTTTAACGATCAAGGGCAAATATGGCATGCATATTCAGGACGAGGGCATATTAATGAACGAAGATAATGAATTAACCTTGCTTTTTACTAGACCGACACGCTTAGCCTGATTTTTAACGTGCTAGGTCACAAAGCAACAGTCCGCAGGAAGACATGCCACTTTCTTTCATTATTCTGACACTGGGCGGACCTGTCTTTGCTCTTACTCCAAAATGCTGCGTGCTTAGCGGAGAAGCAGCAAATACTAATTTTAATGTCTTTGGTTGACCCGGTCGGGGATCGATCACAAGACCTGCACTCGAGGCGAGCACGATAACCATTACACCATCGAAGCGGTCTGTAACCTTTCAATAACACAATCTACAACGCTTAAACCATATGACTTTATACATGAAACTTTCCCATATGTATCACCCATATCCTATTACTTGAGATACGCCATCTGCTTGGTATGCAAACGTCCAGAAGCCGTTTATCTCTGCTGTCAAATTTACAATCACAACTATACCGCTGTACAAAATTTATTCAATGGTAAATACTCATTATAATAATCATCTACTTTGATCCTGTTCGAGCATTGATATCACCACTCTCTATATAATATTTTCTTCTGCACAATATTATTAACTATGTCGTTTCAATATTTTCTAAAACATCATCTGTTGAAACCACTGAGTCGATGCAGTAGGACCAGAGTTCACCGAGGGGTTTTCAGCAGCCCAGTTGTCAGACTTGTCTAACTTGAAATTAATCAATTAATGTTTTACATACATTCACTGCATTCGTATGAATATAAAGCACTGAAAATACGGCGAGGTTTCCAAACGGTTTGAACCGAGTAGGTGTTTTCGAAACGTTTTGAACCGAGTAGGTGTTTTCGAAACGTTTTGAACCGAGTAGGTGTTCCTAACACAGTATTTGGCTCCTATTAAGATTTATTTGAATTTGATTACTTCTTTTACTATGTTCGGATATCGGACTTTCTATGTTTTGGTTTTTGGGCTATTTGTGAGAGGTAACTCCTTGGAATGTATATATAGCAAATCAAAATTCGCCATATTTAACATTAGTAAACTTGTAATTAACATAAAAGAGTTAGATAATATAATATATGCCGAACATTAAAAATATTTTTCCAAATATTAAATTAAAAAAAAACAATTAAATTTCTTGAAAAATAGGCTTAGACAAGGTATCTTGAATCTCTTGATATTGGTCTACAAACAGAATAACATTAATTTTCATCAATATTAATTGGGGTATTGTATCTAATATGTTTCTCTGTTAATAATATTATTTCGTACTTTGTAATTTCTTCTATACAGTTTGGTCAGTCGACTTTTTTTATATCAAACCATCGACATTGCAAACATAAAATGATATATTTGAACACATATGTTTCCCAATATTACTTATTGTCATTTGTTGACTTTTGAACTATTACTATAGCTAACATAAATAGAATTCTTCAAATAACCTTTAGCTATTTGCCATTTGTTTAAATTGTATATATAAAATAATGTATACAAAATTAAGACTGGAATATGTACTAGTATGTTTAATAAAATTATTCTTGTAATAAATTAACAGTTACATTTTTCTTTTACTTTTTTTTATTTTGAATGTGTGTAAAATAGAAACATTAAAACACTTGCCCTACAATTCTGTTGACTTTAGGTTTTTGTAAATGTAACAAAAGGAGATGTGGTATCGACAAAATAAGTAAACACTGCAAAACAAATAACACTAAAACATAAAAACAACGACATCCGCTGGATTACAGTATCCTGGTTTGGGAAAGGCAAATAAAGTATAAACATGTTGGTGAGTAATCAACCCTTGCCAGCACAGTAGAGTGACAAAACGACATTTAAAACAAACTATAAAAAAACCAAATATTTAAGATTTAACTTTTAAAATCGACACATAGTACGCAGACAATAACAAATAAAACAAGAGATAACAAGATTCACCGACCTCGGAAAAGGACTTGCTGTTCCAGACAGCTAGTTCAAATTTAAAACGCAGTTGATAGCAGTCATAGTTCTCTCAAGCTACGACATCAAATAAAACACATTCGGTTGGATTTAGTGTAAAAATATCACTAATAGCTAAAGAAAACAAAGTGTTGTGCAATTGCCAAAAGTAGAAAATTAACCTCAATGAGAGCTATTGATAGTATATCGACGAATGTTTTCTATCGCGTACCATTTTCAAGATAAATTGGCTTAAAACGGGCAAAAAACCAAATTTGCTTAAAATGAAAAATTAAATTTCTCTTCTGATTGTAATATTTTTTTTTTATTTCCTGATGAAAAATGCAATCAAAAGTTAATCCAAACAAAGTTGATAGTTTCTTTCATTATATTCGTCTTAATAAGATATTTCAGAAATATGTCAACGGATTCTTTTCTATCTCTGACCGTTTTCAAGAAAGATGGGATAAAAGTGGGCTAAAAAGATTTATTTTTTATCATATTTGATATATTTTTAATAAGATACGCCTCAATGAGCGTTTAAGGTAGTATGCCAATAAATTTTTATCTATCTCTTACCCTTTTCAAGTTGAAAGGGAACAAGATGGACAAATGAATTTCGCATTACATTAAAAACTTAATCCAGGTTGGTGATAAAGGCCGAAATAAGATCAGTGAATCAGGCCATATTACTGCGTCCAACAAAATACCATGTCTACACTAAGCCAAATGTTCATTTGTCCAACTTTCCCATGTCATTGTAATTTTTATTTAAATTCTAAACTCTTGTAATTATGGAGAGGCTTTGAAATATATTGCACGTATATCGATTTTTTTATTTGAGTATTTCTTGTACTTTGTTTGGATCTTGGGTCTCAAACTTATCCTAACCCAAAATTGTAAAAGCCTGTTTTATTATATTTTTTTCAGATTTAATGAAAACTGAAACTGATAATCTACTACCGTTAATGAACATTAGTGGATGTGTTCAGTATCGGAATAAATGTCCGATTGCAGGTATAGTGCATATGTCCATGTATTACGATTAATTGCTCATTTTGGTTATCAGAGTTTTTAAAATATTTTGAGAAGAATATGTAAAGGTTTTTTAGCATGTACAAATAAACCTCAAGTTTCCTGAAAATTAAAAGTTAACACCAATTGAGATTTCCTATGGTCAATTCTAATTTTTGAATGAAGGAAATATAGAAGTAGAAAGAAATACTGTAAAATTAAAAAGGACTAGTATGTAAAATATCAAAATATAATTGCATTTGTTTCTGAATTTCCCTCCAATTTAACTTGTGAAAAAAAGAAAGTTATAAAAGCAATTTTCATGCAAAATATTATACATAGGTTACGTATAATAAGTTATTAGGTTTTCATCCGATTTTACCTTTCTGATAACTTTCTGGAATTGTGTTTTAAAGTTATATGAATACAGGGAAATGCTTAATAGATGGACACACAGGGTCTCGCACGATGAAATTTAAGAACTAAGCAATGGTCATATAATTTTAATTTAAAAAGTTTAAACCTTTGATTTGTAGTCATGCCGGTTAGAAAAATGAATATAATAATTTGAGTAGTATAAATATTAATTTTAAATGGAAATTGCCATGTAAAAATGTTTTGCAGGGGATTCGAGAGTAGCAGTTGTTCCGAATCTTGCCATAAACCATCTGATGTTCGTCAGAGAACACAACAGAATAGCTTCCCTTCTAAACAATCAATATTCTACAGACAAAATGATATATACGAGAGCGGAAAATGGATCCTTTGATGAGGAAAAACGAAATGAAACTATTTTTCAAGAAACCCGAAGAATTATCACAGCCATGTTGCAACATATAACATACAACCACTATCTTCCAACCATCTTGGATCACAATACCATGACCAAATATAATTTATATTCAAAGCCAACAGGCTATGATGATACGTATGATGATGATATCGATCCATCGATCAGAAACGGATTCGG
Source organism: Geukensia demissa (assembly GCA_034783895.1). Lineage (NCBI taxonomy): Eukaryota > Metazoa > Mollusca > Bivalvia > Mytilida > Mytilidae > Geukensia > Geukensia demissa. The sequence goes on along the minus strand of JARWCS010207560.1, from coordinate 3,831 downwards.
AACGGCACCATTCCGATTCGGACATTCACAAATAATGGCCGACCAGTCTCTCTTATATGAAGATTATTCTACTATGAACATTGTTCTGATAGAAGATACCTTCAAGAATCCGATATTGTATACGGAAAATAACGGGTCGAATGTACCACATTTAGCACGATGGCTTACATTTAAACCAGCTCAAAAGATAGACGTGTAAGTCTATTGTCGATGTCTTTTCAAAATTTAAGAACGTCCTCTGGCTTCAAAAACTGGGTCTTAATTGAGTCTAAATATGATGAGTGTTTGGATTTTTTTTTAATCTTGACGCAAGATTTTAAAAAGTTATTAAAATATATCACGGATTTTATGAAAGACAGAACAGTTTTTAAATGACATGAAATAAATAATATGTAAATATCGGGTATTTTATACGTGGTTAAAAACGTGAAAACTATTAAATATAAACATTTAAAATATTAGCTTGATCGCATGAAAGATAACCCTTTGAAATTACTGGTGGTTTTTTTCTCTTTGATTAGTTTAGCTTATGAAAATTTTGTCCTTGTTTTTACGACACTAATGTTTTTGTTTGAACTACCATTTCTAAGTTAGAGTGACTCTAATATTTGTATTTTTGTATTTAATTACCGGTACTTTCCAACTAATAGTGCGATCAGTGTCATTAGTGAGCGTAGGGTACGTACAATTTGTTTAAAATGCTATTTACTCTTTTTTTCTTCGCATATTTCTGGTAATTACATACTAAAAAGAAAGGTTTTTTGTTAACCAAAAAAACTTAATTGTTCACAATTCAAACAATTCAAAAAAGGTTTAAAAATAAATTGAATTATATAAATATTTAGAATACTCTCTCTCCCTCTCTCTCTCTCTCTCTCTCTCTCTCTCTCTCTCTCTCGCCTTTCTTTTGAAACATTTAACGTTACATTGAATTATATTCACTCTCTCGCGTCAATTTAAACATATACATTCATTAATTAGATGGAATAGTGTATTTGTTTTCAGAATTAATAACTTTTTCATTGGATTCAAGTTGCTGCATGGTTGATTATATTATTCAACCATGTATTAGCATCTGGCTTTTTCTAAATCGGACTTCGGTTTCATAAAAAAATTCAGTTTGCGACATTAGTCGGATTCTAGAAATAGTTCACTTAATTGATCAATTTTTTCAATTGAGAAGACAGTAACTTGATGTTTTGCTGAAAAAAAAAACAAATAAAGTTCACATCTTGTTTTTGAACAGATTTATGGAAGACGGTGTAAGAGATGAACTTTTTTTACACGCACAACGTCAACCAGATGACTTATTTGCCCTCAACCTACAACGAGGTCGCGAACAAGGAACTCCAGGTTTTAACGAATGGAGACGCTTCTGTGGTTTCAGTAACATGAGCTTTGAAGACTTTGGCAATGCAAGTGAAAAACTTGCAAATTTATACAAGTATGTACCTCCCGGTTATATTTTAAGCATGAAAAAGGAGTTTATTGTACCTATACTATTTGGTTTTTGTACGTAAAATTATTGGTCGCTATTTTAAAAATACATTATTTATTCTTCATTGTTAAATAATACAGACACCTATGTTCCAGTCCTGAAATAGCATCGATGTTTACTGATGGTAAAATTCTTTTGAATCTCACGGAGCTAATCAATTTTGATTAAGCCCATGAGCATTTTTCTTATCGGTTACATGTGTTCTTTGTGTTTTTTTAAGTTTTCGTTTTTCGGTATTATGGCATATAGCTGTTTTATTGTTTCACCCCTGACTTATTAGTAACTTATAAGACTTAAACCTGCCCGAAGGCTCAAATTAGAAAAAAAAACAACGGTGTTTTCATTTTTTTACATTTACACAGTATCTAAAATACGTAACATATAAAAAACAGTTAAAATAGTTTCTCTAAATCCAATTAAACTACTACAATACTTACATATTTCATGCCAGGTCTCCTGATGATATTGATTTTTTCATTGGTGGATTACTGGAGACGAGCAGTAATGGTGGTGTGGGTCCTACATTCGCCTGTATAATTGCTGCACAATTTCAGCTTTTTAAAACCGGGGACAGATTCTGGTATGAGCGATCTGATCCACGTTTTTCATTCACTGAAGGTAATACCTGCCTTTTATGCATCATCTTCGGTTTGCATTTCCAATCTTTGAAAATTGAAAGGAAGTTAACTACTTTGTTCTAACGTTCTTGCCAGATTATTCTCATTTAATTCATCAATTTAGCGCATTAAATGTTTTACCCATATTTCTATTATATGCATTCCAAGATTCTTCCATCGTCATTTGAGATTAAATATATTGTGAATTCCTGATGAGATCTTCATGGCTTTGGTAAAAATAACGTGTCAATCTTAATACAAAATCTATGCTTGATTGATTGGATGGTGCTTAGCGTCCAGCGTGAAAATATTTCATGCATATTCAGGACGAGAGAATATTAATGATGAGTGATGATGAATGAACCCTGCTATGTACTAGACCGACACGCTTAGCCGGATTTTTAACGTGCTAGCTCACGAAAGCAACAGTCCGAAGGAAGACATGCCCAGACACATTATTCTTACTCTGGACCGACCAGTCTTTGCTTTTACTCCTAAATGGAGAAGCAGCAAAAACGAATTATAATGTCTTTGGTTTGACCTAGCCGGGGATCGAACCCACGACCTTTCGCACTCGAGGTGAGAACACCAGCCATTACACCAGCGAGGCGGTCCAAAATCTATGAAAACCTAAGACAGACCCAAAGCCTTTTATCTCATACACGAGCTCTATGACCTTTATTTGGACAGGGGAGGGTTGCCCTATAATATTCCTGTATCAAATTACTTATTTCTATAATGAAAATGAAAAAAAATGAGAAAACTAAACATAGAATATATTTGGTTCTATTTCTGTCCAAATGTACAGATGCAAAACCACATATGCTGATTACGACACTGTCACAGCTTGTGAACGGACGTGTATAGAAATTAAACACTTTCCCTTTGCTACTGTTTAGCAGCGATCATACATTTGCAGGACGATTTATTTTTCAGAATGGTTTTATTTTTACACTTTATGTCCTAAATTAGCTTGTTTTATTAACTTTTATATTAACACCATTTTTAACCATTGAAATTTTTTCATATTTTTCATCAAAAATAGTGTTCAGTTTTTTCATAAACTGCAAAAAATATACTGAATATATCTGATATTTTTGTGCGAGACATACATTTTAAACATAAATTGTTAAACATATAATATATTTTGGTTTGACAATGATACTGTATTAAAACATGCATTTTTTTATTATTAGATATTTAGCATAAAAACTTAGTAGAAAATGCATGACAATATCAATAGAGTATCTGATAAACATATCAAATGTATTGTATGACACCACCATTCAAAACTTTATACATCCCTATTTTAAGAACATCAAACCAGATATATTATCTAACATATAAAATAAAAATTCTAGCAGAAATGAATATATCATGAACATCGGCTGTTAACATGAATGAAACACACATTAAATCTGAGACTGCTTAATATTAACATTTTGAAATGATCTCTGAATAACTACGATACTTTTAGAAGCTTCCCTGTGTATATTTTCAGTGCTTAAGAATTTGAGCAAATTTCCGTAAAACATTGTTTGATAAATTTCATGTCAGACAAGTCTGACAACTGGGCTGTTGAATATTCTTAGTGACATGATCCAACAGCAGAGGTATTGACCCAGTGGAAATTACCAATGTTAAATTTTGGTTTTGCTATATGTGCATTTCAAGGAGTTATCTCTCATAAGTAGCATTAGAACCGAAACATAGGAT
>JARWCS010207449.1:0-13846 GCA_034783895.1 Geukensia demissa | reverse complement strand
TTTTCAGTGAAGTGGTGTGTGTTCTATGTTCGTCTTTCGTTTCATTTTGTTAACCATGGTCTTGTCTTTGTTCTGACTGAACGATTTATGTCTGCCCCTGTGGTATCTTCAAATTCCTTTTAATAGGAAATTGATATTTTAATGCGTCTATGCACATGTATCTAACCATATAAAATAGGAGATACACCCATTCTAATTGCATCTAAGTTCATTTGTTAGCTTATTTACATCAAAGGTTCACAAGAAACAGGACGAAATGTTGTTTTGATAGGTAAAAACAAACATACTTTGGTCAACACAACACAAAATAAAAAAAACCATTATGTTCAGGAGGATATTACAAAAATTACTAGATTTATGTATTAATTGACTGTTTTTTCTGCTTAGTTTGGTGGACGGGTTTTCTATCGACATTCCAAAAGGCACTAATTGTGCTCTTGTCCTAGTCTATCTATTTTGTTTTCATTTGAGGCATAATCGTATTTTTCTACAATTTCGATATTTAAAACTTTAATTATTTTGCCATTACTCGAAATGTATGGTATGATGCTGACTTCGTCGTTGTCGTCGCTGTAGACAGGTTGATTTCCGCACGATGTTCTAGTCAACTAATCCTTTAAATACTTTGAGATATTGATGGTTCTAAATAAAGGTTGGTATTGATTTTGGGGGATTTAGCCCTACCCGTTTTATGGAGAGGGGCCATAAAGGTTTTGTCTCCAATTTTAATGCAAGTCCTCTGTTTCTTGTCAAATTTTGATGTTTTTTGTTCTTTGTATTATCCATGAAAAAGTCAACATAATAGGCCACAAGCTTACTGTTGTTGAGATATGAGGGGTTCACAAATGGCCACGCCCTAATTTTTGAAACTTTTTTATTTCTCATCGGATTTTTATGGGGTTTTTTGCAAATGATTCCTTATGAAATGAGAGCTTTCAGTAATAGGTCAACGGATTTCACTTACTTGTATCGTTTTATTTTGTATAAAAAGGGGTCAAAGGGTTTTAAAAAATGCGATTTTGCAGTAGATGTGAAATTTTAATTTTACATCCGATTTTTATGAGGTTTTTTGCATTTGATTCCTCTCAAAGAGCTTTCAGTAGTATGTCAAGGAATTTCACTTTCTTTTTCCGTTTTCAAGCTAAAAGGGGACAAAGTAGGGGTGGGTTCAACTTCGTATAGTTTGGATAATGTTTTATTTTTCATCCGATATTGATGGGATTATCTCCAAATGATTCCTCATAAAAACTGCAATAAAAGTTTGTCAGAGGGTTTAAAACATACAATTTTGCAGGAGATGAGAAATTTTTATTTTGCATCCGATTTTGATATTTTGTTTTGCATTTGATTCCTCTCAATAAGAGCGTTCAGTGTAAATCAACAGATTATCTCTTACCTAACTACAAGAGGTCAAAGTGGGGTTCGAAATTCAATTTAGAATGATGTGGAAAAAGTTTATTTCATCTGATTTTAATGGGGTTTTCTCCAAATGATTCTTCATTTTTTGAAAATTATTCAATAGTGATACCAGTTTTGAAGATAATACGAGTCAAAATGATCACTTATCAGTCATATTACTGTTTTCAGCATTTTACAGTGTCCAGCACATTATTGCGTCAAAAAAATACCATGTCCACACTTAACCAAGAGCAGCTGAGTTTTTTCTGCTTGCCATTTGGCTGGAAGTTATAGATGTCAGACATAATTTTTAAAGGGCAGTTTGGGCCAAATTTGCAGAGCAATTTCAGAAGGGGATTTTTAAAAATTGCCATCCTTATTTTTCTATTTTTATTCTGGCGGCCATCTTTGATGGAGGTCTCAGCTTTCAGACATAATGTTGTGAGTTGGACCATCAAAAAGGACCATTCCAACAAAGTTTTGTACAAAATTGCAAAGCATTTTCAGTGTAAAAATTTTTAAAAATCCCCCCCCCCCATTTTCAGGCTATCGCACAAAGATTTGGAAGGGGACCACCCAAGGACCATTCAGTCAAAGTTTGTTTCAAATTGGCCAAATTCTTAGCAAACACTCTTTCAACAAACCTCCAACAATTATTCTGAAAAACTATTGAGATATAGAAAGAAACTCTGATAGCAAAATATACTGTTCCAAAAACAAACGCAAAATAGGCATTGTCAAATCAAAATAGCTCTGGCTGCATTGTTTTCGGTCTTTAGTTATTTAAATAACTTAAATACTAAAATTTATTGTTAAATTAAGCTCTGAGAATACACCCCCCCCCCTCCCCACAATAATCGTTTAAGTATACTGATGACGTCTGCCGACTCCATTTTCAAAATCCGTGAAAAATCTTGAAAAATGAGATCAAATGAAGTTGAAAGTCTTAAAATTATCATGCAGGTTCTATATCCTGTTTGGGCAAGATCATTTTGAAAAATAATCTCTTGTCAATGATAACTCTAGGAAATGCACTCTTCTTTTATTTATCGACAGATGGAAAAAAAATAAAAATTATCTTGGACTCTTTCCAATTATGAAAATTCTTCTCTAACTATCGTAATGTGCTGTTTAGCTGTTTGTTTCAAACCATACAAGAAAAAAGAGTTCTCCAAACTTCGTGCAGCGACGCGCATGGGTAAAAATCTTAATTGTATTAATTGCCCCTTATTAGGCCTCTAAATGGATTTCCAGAATAGCAAGTTTAAAGACAATGCCTATATTAATAAGACGTAAAAAGAAAATTATAGACAGAACATGTTCCGTGATGTGACAAGACTTCAAATCTTGTAGACAACCATTTGTTATATTCACTATTAAATTTATATGGAGTAATATAGTAAACAAAACGAAATTTGCATTGTGCATATAAAAATATTTTTCGTTTAAACAGTTTAAGCTTTTGTGTTTAAGCTGCAATAATCAAACATCAATGTATAAACATAACTTGAATCAACTATAAAATAAGCGATTTTGGGGATTTTTTTATTAAGATGACGGCCTAAATAGGGTATTTTTCTGTAATATTTCTTTGCTAAAAAAGCCAGCAAAATTGAAAATTTATCAAGTCATTTAAACGAAACTTATTGTAGGTCAGGGATTACAAAACAAAAAACAATAAAACCTTTTTGGCAAGTCGCTAGATGGAAAATTAGATTTCACAAATTTGGGACCAAAAAACTGGGAATAATGTAACTTGTGCAAAAGGTTAATTTGAGGTTTTCTCTGCATGGGCCATATCAAAATTCACTATGGAAATGGCGAGTTTTCGAGTTTTTCATGAATTTACACAGAATATCAAAATTCCATCAAATTTCGTTGCAACGATCAAAATCGAGCTTTTCTATTATTCGGATTCGTCATTTATAGGTGTCTATGCATCAAAACCTCTGAAGTAATATTCAGTTTATTAAGTTTAGTGTTGCGTTTCTTTTTCGGGTGAGTGTATTCAGCAGATAAAGTTGTATAAAACTGAGTTATGGTAATGAACCCAAGCAACAACTCTGAGCAACCTTTCAGTTTATTATTTTGAAACATGAAGTGGAAAGACCCAGTGTTGGTGCCCTGAAACCAATAGATCTTGAATTTGTCTTTTGTTTTCTTGTTCTCAAGACTGCCATGTCTTTCGCCTTATCAGCCTTTCTTTCAACCCTACGGTTTTTCTCGCTTCCTTATATTTAAGCTAAACAAATGGCGATAAATTAAACATCAAAACTTCCGATAATAAATTCACAATATTCCAAAATTCTAGTCAGAGTCATAAATATTCAGATTGCTAGTAAAGTACAAATTAAAAAGATGTTCTGTAATCTAATGTCATCTGAATATCACTGGAGTAGGTAAATACTGTTTGTCGAAATAAAAGGGTCTTACCAACTAGAAACTCAAACGATTGTTTAACCAATATAAAAGCTGCAATTATTAGTAAGGTCGACATAGCAGCTACTTTGGTCTTCCTTCTGTTAATGTACTAAATCCTGATGTGATAAAGTTAAAGGTCCTTAACACTAAATAGGTTACGTTTTATCGCTAGTTGAGGTCAAGTCATGATATTATTGATAAGGAGCAAGAGATAACCGAATAGTAAATGTAGACGTGAAAAGACTTGACAATACTTAGACTAAAGACGGCATAACACAGACAAAAAGTAAAGAAACATGGGCAGTGCGAACCTCATCCAACATCCGGTGTTGAGTTTAGGTGTTTGGGTGGTTCTGATGGGCAAGCGGTTACATTGTCTGTTAAGACTATCCCGTTTTTCCAACTCCAAAATTGAGTTATTGTCACAATCGGGGTTAATAAAGGAATAATGATTTAACGAAAAATTGTAATCCAAAGTAATGACCCTTAGCAGATATCCAAGTTGCTGCCAGAGATATGAAGTGGCGCTGTCGAACATCTATATATTTAAAAAAGATTTAACAAAGGATAGCATAACGAAAAAAAATCGTAAAAGTGCCCATAAATGTTTTGAAGTCATGAAGGAACAATATCGTAATATTTATAGGTATTGTAGCAGTAGCTTAGACCTATCAAGAAACTCAATATAATGAAAATAAATGAATTGCAGTAGCTTAGACCTATCAAGAAACTCATTATAATGAAAATAAATGAATTATCATCCCCAAACTTTTGAAAAGTCTACCTCCTTTCCGTCTGTCGGTCACACTTTCTTTGTGACTGGAACTCCTTCCACATTTTTGGTTTTAATTCTGTGAAAAAATGTTGTATATAACATGTCGTTGTGCAATAAGCCTTCGGAATTTTGATATGAATTCCAATGGTCTAAACAAGGGGAAAATAGGGTCAATAACCTTTTTTTGCCATGCGGCTTGAACTACTGCAATTTTGTAAGGTACGGTTTAATTTTATTATAGTGCGATTCAAATAGCATACATATGCGCAAAACGTTTGCGTTTCATTTACATCGCACGTGGTGAAGTTTGCCAATTATCTTCCCAAAGTCGGTGGTTCTGTCCGAATGCTCCGGTTTCCTCTATCAGTAAACCTGACCGTTGCGTTATGACTGAAATATTATTGTAAGTGGAGTTAAAGCAGAGTCAAAAAAACTAACATGTAAATGCACAGTAAGTTTCCGAATTTTGATTTTGGACCAGAGATCCAAAACGATGCACAAAAGGCTTTATTACCATTTTGATCCCCGTGACTTGAAATCATCCTACATATTATGGTTTTTATTTTGTGACAAAATGGTTGCATATTATTTGTAGATGCGCAATAAGCTTTTGAAATATTGATTGAAACGAGATGTACAATGAAGGACCCAACAGTGACAAATACTATTTAAGCCCCTTCTCTTTTTGTTTGATTTTATAGTTCTTATTTTGGATCAAATGGTTGTATATAGACTGCTGTACCTTGTATAAGATTTTGGAATTTCGATTTTATACCAGGATCAGTAAGGGTCGAATTTCTTACTTCAGGCATGTGCCTTTAAACTCCTCATATACTTTATATACTTTGAGACTGCCGTTTGTTTTGGAATAACTGCATTGAGCATGTACATGTACATATGCAATAAGCTTTTACAGTTCTGATTATGGTGCAAAGCTCCAAACAAGAGGTCCAAATGAATCATTCACTATTTCAGCTATATGACTTGAAAGCCTTCTACAATAATGTTTTATTTTTTAATTCCTTCATGGTATGGTTGCATATATTGTAGATGCACATTAAATTTCAAAAATTTGATTTTGGGAAAAGGGGTCATTTATTTTGAAGGCATGTAACTTGATCTTCTGTTATTTTTGTTTTTATGTTTTTCTTTGTTTAATTGCAGAATATTTTCATTTAGCACGTATATCGATTGTACATGTAGAAAGGCAATATTTTTTATGAATTAAAAAAATAGTACAAACCCAACACATGTCTCATGTGCCTGTCCCAAAAGTCAGGAATTGTGGTCATAGATTTGTCTTTGTGTGTAGTGTTTTGTTACATGTACATTTTTGATAATATTCAGATAAGAGAAGTATTTTACGTATACACGATTTTTTATTTAGGTCGACTTCGACCTTTTCAAAGGGAGTGGTATTACGCCCTTGTTGGAGACCTGCAGATTTCTAAATTCCCTCTGTTTTTCTTGTATTTGGAATGCAATCTTTTCATTTTCAAAAGGGCCAAAGCCTTATTTTAGGCATATTATTTAAGTATCCGTTTTATGAGAAAAGTTGCAATTAGACATTAACTGTGCAAAAATCTTTCAGCATTGTGTTTATGGCCCAAGGATCAAAACAAGGTGCTAAAAGGAGTTTAATGGTTATTTTCATTCAACTTTAACATTTTTGAGTTTAAAGTTTTATTTTTGTTAGAGTATGGTACATGTATATGTCAACACTTTTGCATAAAGCTTTTATATCTAAATTTTTGTTTTGGGGTCTGAACAAGGGGGCAAAGGGTCCAATTCTTCGGGATATGTTTTTAGAGACCTTCCCAATCATATAATTCAAAAGATTGCAGTTACATGGCACATTTCAAATGGAATACATTGCCATGGAGTATAAGAAAAAAAAACTGTTAGAGGTGAGAACTGGAAAGTTACAAAGCAAAACCTGGAAGTTGAACATAGAAATTGAAGTAATCATGTTTATCAAAGAGTAATTTACTTCTCCCCTTGATTTCGAGATAAATGTAATGGAACCGTCAAGCGGCTGTAACATGTATAACGTAACCATGTAAGAGACAATATGGAATTTATGCCAGAAAAACACGTGTTACATAATTTTATAATGAATATTTAAAAGCCAAATCGTAAAGCGCATTTTCGTTATTACAATCGTCCGTTTGTGTTCTTTTACTTTATTCTAACCAGAATAAGAAATTAAAATTGTGTAATATATTAAAATACGAACTATGAAAATGCTAAATTAGTGAGGAACATTTCTCATTTGTGCACAAGTTTGTTACATATTACACATTTATACAAACCAGCAAACATGGTTGATAACACTACATATGCAGAAAATGGTCAGAACGAGAGATGATGGACGTTGATACCTTTTTTGTGGGTTCCAAGCCTTTGTTCCTTTTGTTTGCGTTTTATCTTTTGGTTTGTTTCTAATTTGTCCTGTCTCTTTGGACTATTCACTTTGGTCTTCTACACTGAACGTACGAATTGGTAAAAGCTGTAAGGTCACTTATTCCAACTTGAAAAAAAAAAACTTTAAAAAAAATCAATAAGTACTAAAACCAAATTTATTTTCAGATCCAAATTTCCCTTAAACTCTCTATTTTTCATGTCAAATATGATATCGTGCCAGTAGATTAGACCCCTAAATAATATCAGTTTTTCCTGACAAAATTCAATACACCGATTATTTGATTAATGGGTAAGGCATTGAGAAGACAGTCCAATGGAATTCACCCTCCACTTGATGTCGCTGCTGTACTAAGAGGTTTTTGCTTTGTGACGTCGCGAGTAAGGGAAAATTCGCGCACTCTGTACAATCAACAAACATGCGTCAAACGATACGTTTTCCCTAAAAATCGGACGTCACAATACAAAAATACCTGATAGTGCAGTGGTGACACCAAGTGGGAGTGATCGGTGGGTGAATTCCATTTAAAGCACATGGGTCTATCCTGCTTAGGTTTTTCCATTTAAATCTTACAGAAGATCAGCAAGAAACATATATCACAGTCAGTCCATAGCAGCAAAATGTTAACATCTGAAGAATAATCTGGTAATAAAAGGAACAAACATATTTATAGGATATCCATTAAGCAATTTAACAATTCAAACAGTTGTCATAATAGTCCGTGATTCCTATAATAGAAGAAGAATGGAGAAGTTGATATATAGGTGTAGATTATCTACAACATTCTCTTTTTTCTTTACAGAACACAATTATGTCAAGACAAAATCTTCAAATAATATTAGAGATAATTAAAGGGTAAGGCATTTTTAATTTAAATTTGATGCATTATGTTCATGCTTAAGCTAACATATTAAGTTGATTCACTCTGCACTTTTTCACATATAAAATATTGTTATCAGTGTTTTCAGTAGGTTTTTGAATAGCATGAAATTTTATTGGTGTAGGCAGAAATGTAGTTCAAATAATTTTTTTTATTTCCTTATTTTTTACATAAGGTTTTACAATTTTTACATATTTAAAGAATAAGAAGACCCCAAGTGATGACTTAGATGCATAAGCACCTAAAACTGTCACAGGGTAACTTGTCTTTCCATTCAATCTGAAATTATCAAACTCTTCAATGCTTTAGGATTTCCAGGTAACCAATTTTGCCATACAGCAGTGATCTCTTTAACAAAAATTTGTTTCATTATATATTATAGTGATTTTAAAAAGCAAATTTCTATTTTACCAAACACTGTTTATGTTAACCGATGCATTGGCGAGAATTGGTTCCTGGCGAGATTGAGTTGTCAGCCAGTATGCTTACTATTTTATTGATTTTACAGTTTTGATCATCTGTCTCTGTATGAAATAAGAGGGAGCATCTTCAAAGTATGGAAAGAATTCATGTCCAACACAGAATCAGGTAAATTATCTCTTATTTTCCAAATATTTCATCCCATCTTAAATTTTGAATGATGAGGAATTTTACAATTTATATCATATTCCTCCTATTTAGCACACAGGGTGCTTGAAAAATTTAAATACGGGGGCACTTATTACAATCAACAAAATCCAGAATTCTGTTGAGTCCGGTTGGAAATATTTTCTGTTTCCGTAGTTCATAGTATAGCTCAAAATGAAGAATTCTAGTTTCCCTCCCCACATTAAATGTGTCCCAAAATTTTTCTTTGGTAATTACTTTTAATCATTTATATATTCCAAGCAGTTTTAATAAATTGGAAAAGTGTCAGTGATAAAATAAAAAAAATGAATAAAGTTGCTTTAAAATGTACAGTTAAAGAGCTTCAGGTGTATATTTCACATTCATGTTGGGCTTCACCTTTGTCATTCTAGGGTTGTGCCCCTTGAAATTTAATAAAATTTGAGGTTTCTGATTGTTAACTTGGTAAACTTCAATGGAATAATTGAAAAATATGCAATGTTGTTGAGGACCAATTATTACAGATCAAGTTTGAACTTTTTTTGTTTCCTTTTGGTCATTACATTGTAAAGGTCTGTGGAATTGCATACAAGTATATATACATATTTTTTTGTCAACAGCTCGGCTGTTGTATGCGAATGGGTGATATCGATAGGCGATGTACGTAGTAAAATATAGTACTTGTTTATAGGAAAAAGCGTCAGTATTTGAACTCGATTAATTAAAATGTTGATAAAAGGAAGCGCATTCTATTGACAGGCTCGAGATTTTACGTCGTCATCGACATGTTCTTTGAATATTTATTGTAACATGCTCATAGGATTCCAATACAGTGTCACCTTAAGTCTACCCTGAGCGAAACCATTAAAAGTCTTTTTATTGCCTCCCGCGGTGAAGAGTTCACACATGCGCAATATGTTCGATAAACTGGTCTCCTGTTGTCAGGCTACGCATCGCTAGCTTACGTAGCATAAGGAATGGTGGACCAGTTTAATGTATCGATCGGAGTCCCCAAAGGCACATGTTGCTGTGATGACGCATGAATGATTTTACTCGAAACATCATTAAATTGTTTAAAAGAATTATATGTCTTTTATACAGGAATCATGTTGGATAGATTTGGAGAGTCATGCATTGTTGCATCAGAAATCGAGCGCCAAATATAAGGAACTCAGGGAATCGATATTATATTAATAAATGATAGACTAACTGCACTTGGAGTCATACAGGTCATGGTCTAGTCCAAACAATTATGACATCTTCTTCAGATCTTTGATTTATTTTTTCTTGCCCATCCTACATCGATGTAGAAAAAAATAAATCAAATATCCAAAGAAGACGTCATAATTGTTTGGACTAGTCGTGGTCTCGTACACTTTTGATTTTTTTGTCAATAAGTTTTCAGTGGAATGTTTTTGTCAAGCGATGTCGTTTTTCATTAATGATATATCAATAGTGGTTGTTTATGGTAAATATGTCATGTTTTAATTCAGTTAATGTATTAATTATAATTGCCTTTAAAAGTATCTTGATGAGAATTTTGTGTAAATTCAGTAAAGATACGATTTTTATAGTACATGTACTGTCCAAATCTTTAAGATAATCCCAGGGATTTATCTGTTATTTATGTCCATGGTTTAACTAATAATTTATAAACTAGAATTTTTGCTTATAACAAAATATTTTATAAAAGATCTTTTTTCCTTAATTTAAACAATTTAAACCATATTTACGTTATTTTCACCAACTGAAAATAAATTTTATGTATTGGAAGTTCTTATCTTTTTTCACTTAATTGACAATTGTGTGCTGACACACCACTTTCTAGTATCAATTAAGTGTGTACAGTAAGGGTGATGTAACACCTCTTGGAGACTGTTGCATTTTGAGCAATTACGTTATAGAGTTGGCTCAGCATTTTAGACTGAAACACAAAGGGAAGCAAGAAATTTAAGGTGTTTTGGCCACAATAGAGCTTAAATGTTTTTTTCCTTCACGCCAAATACGAATGATCGATATTATGTATTCAGTTAATCTTTTAGCATTTAGGTAATGCTAGTTGTTAATTGGCACGTCAATGCAGATTCATTCAGAAATATCTCCCTTTAAAATATTACTAGTACCTGTTACAAAAAGTGTCTGATGATTGGGAAAAATTTCGACCCTGTACTTGACTTCTGAATTTTTTTACATTTAAACAAGTATGCATCATAATTACTGACCACAACAAAAGTCCTGGGGCGACTTTGCCCTGGACCCACCTACCATCCGTGCCCCACCTAACGCAAAATTCTGGATCTGCCGCTGAATTATATTTAGGTGAGGCTAGAGTTGGTGTTTTAATGATATATGTATTACCTAATTTTCAAACAGTTTCAAAGCTTATCATTTAGGGATGCTGTTATTATAAACTATATATAGATTAATAAATATAGTTATAAATTCTATTTTAAAACTTTGAATGGACACTTTGAACATCATAAGCCGAGCTGTTGCTCAGCGCTAGATCGCTATGTTTAAGAATTTACTGATGGAATTACTTTCTGGTTTGCATGGAAGCTGAGATCACAGTAAGAGAAAAAATTGCAATTTTCAGAAGCATTATAAGTACAATTAAGACGTCACCAAAGAGCCAAATCTATCTATTTTCTTTAAGATACAATAAATTTGGCTTATTTTTGAATAGTTATAGCTGAGTTGCAACGAAGTTGAAATTGGCTATTGGTTTGATGATGGCGGGTATATCAATTTTGGTTTCCGGATGATAACTCCAAAAGATTACATTTGATTTAAATTAAACTTTGGGATATTGATACATAAGAAGCAAGTAGAAACCTGATTGATTTTTAGAAAAATCGGTTCAAGGGCAAGGTCACAGTTGCACAATTTTGAAAAAATGAGGTTTTCTAACAATAACTCCAAAAGTTTACATCAGATTTAAATGAAACCTTGGGATGTTATTATCTGTTCAAAGCAAGGTCACAGTCCCAAAAAAACTTTTAAAATTTTGTAAAAATAAGGTTTCTGTACTATAACTCCAAAAGTTTACATCAGATTAAATGAAACTGGGATATTGTTACATATCAAGCAAGTGAAAACCCAATGGATTTTGGAGAAAATCCATTCAAGATCAAGGTCACAGTTGCAAAATATCTTTTAATATTTTGTAAAAATAAGGTTTCTGGACAATAACTCCAAAAGTTTACATCAGATTCAAATAAACCATTGAGCAATTGTTACATATTAAGCAAGTTAGAATGCTATTGATTATTGGGAAAATCTGTTCAAGGTCAAGGTCATAGTTGCAAGAAAAGCTTTTAAATTTTTGTTAAAATAAGGATTCTGGATGATAACTCCAAATTTTACATCAGATGATATTGTTACATATCAAATAACCAAAAACCCTGTAGATTTTTGGAAAAATCATCCAAGGTCACAGTCACAAAAAAGTTTAAAAGTTTTGTAAAATTGAGGTTACTGGACAATAATATCTAAGTTTACATCAGATTTAAGCAAAACTTTAGGATAATGCTACATATCAATTATGAAACCCTATTTATTTTGGGGAAAATCTGTCAAAAGTTAAGGGCACAGTGACTCATAACTTACCAATTTTTTTTTAATTCCCAAAATTTTGATGGAAATTTCTTCCTTAGATTGTAACAAAAAAAAAGTTGTGTTTGCTTTGCAACCTGCAACTCGGCTATAGCATCCCTGATGCCATTCGATTTTTAGCTCACCTGGCCAAAGGCCATTTGAGCTTTTGTCATCACTTGGCATCCATCAATCAAACTAGACAGAAAGCATCTATATGAGGTCCTTTATAAAGGTTGTTCATTTTGTCCCGATCCATCAACAAACATGGCCACCGTGCACAATTCATGTTTCTGATTAGCTGAAACTTTAAATAAAAAATCATCTCCTCTGAAACTTGAGGCCAAATGGAACAAATTTTATAGCATCTATGGTAGGTCCTTGACAAAGTTTACTCATTTTGTCCCAATTAGACAAAAGCATGGCAGCCATGGACTATTCTTATTTCTGAATGGCTAGTACATTGAAAATTTTCTCCTCTGAAACCCCTTGTCCAAATGGATTAATATTTGATATGCAGCATCTTAGGAAGTTCTTATAAAATTATTTGTCCCAGTCAGACTAAAAACATGGCCACCATGGACAATTCTTGTTTCTGATTGGCTGATACATTAAAAGTCTTCTCCTCTGAAACTGCTTGGCCAAATGGATTAATGTTTGATACGGAGCATCTGTGGAAGGTCCTTTATTTAATTTTCTCATTTCCTCCCAGTTGGACTAAAAACATGGCTGCCATGGATGATTCTTGTTTCTGATTGGCTGATACATGAAAAATCTTCTCCTCTGAAACCGCTTTGCCAAATGGATTAATATTTGATATGTAGCATCTATGGGAAGTTCTTATAAAATTTCCTCATTTGTCCCAATCAGAATTAAAACATCATGTCCACCAAGGACAGTTCTTGTTTCTGATTGGCTGATACATAACAATCTTCTCTGAAACCCCTTGGCCTAATGGATTAATATTTGATACAGTGCATATATGGAAGGTCCTTTATATAATTTCCTCATTTCGTTCCAATCGGACTAAAAACATGGCCGCTATGGACAGTTCTTTTTTCTGATTGACTGATACATTAAAAGTCTTCTCTTAAACCACTTGGCCAAATGGATTAATGTTTGATACAGAGCATCTATGGAAGGTCCTTTATATAATTTCCTCATTTTCTCCCAATTGGACTAAAAACATGGCAGCCATGGATAATTCTTTTTTTCTGATTGGCTGACACATTAAAAATCTTCTCCTCTGAAACCGCTTGGCCAAATGGATTAATATTTGATATGGAGCATCTATGGGAGGTTCTTTATAAAGTTTCCTCATTTTGTCCTTATCAGAAACTAAACATGGCCAACATGGAGGATTCTTGTTTCTGATTGGTTGATACATTAAAAATCTTTTTTTTTGTATAAAAAGGGCCAAAGGGTTAAAAAAATGTGAGTTTGCAGGAAATGAGAAATTTTTGTTTTTCTTACAATTTTGATGTTTTTTTTTGCATTTAATTCCTCTCAATGAGAGCTTTCAGTAGTATGTCAACAGATTTTCTCTATCTTTTACTGTTTTTGAGCTAAAAGGGGTCAAAGTAGTTGGGGGGAGGGGAATTCAATTTCGTATCATATGGAAAAATTTTATTTTGAATCCGATTTTGATGGGTTTTTTTGCAAATGATTTCTTGTAAAAAATGCAATAAAAGTTACTCCAAGCATTTTTTTGTAAAATGTACTGTTTTTTGTATAAAAGGGGTCAAAGGGT
>JARWCS010207338.1:0-13846 GCA_034783895.1 Geukensia demissa | reverse complement strand
TTGTCCGTTAAAGACAAAGTTGTTGTTTTTCAGAACAAGGGTGAGTAGTTTCACTAGGCATTCTGTTGGAGGGGACTTGTTTTGTCTAGTATTCCACACTTTTTCGCAAGCAGCGATGCCTTCATCTTGTGGAATATTTGTGTACAAAGATGACACATCCATTGTAGCTAAGATGGTGTTGGAAGGTAACGGGTTAAGGTTCTGCATTTTACGTAAATAATCTGTGGTATCTTGGATGTAGGAGGGTAGTGCTTTTACAAAAGGTCTTAGGTGATAGTCAACAAATTCTGAAATTTTTTCTGTGGGATGACCATTTGCGGAGACGATGGGTCGTCCGGGAATGCCCTCTTTGTGAAGTTTCGGAAGCATATAAAATCTTCCCGGTGAGCAGTTCTCTGGCACTAAATAGTTAAATGTGTCCTTGTCAATATGGCCATTTTCATGCATTTCAGCTAAGGTGTTACTAATTTCGGTTGTTATAGAATCGGTAGGGTCAGACTGTAATTGTTTGTAAAAATTGGTGTTCTTCAGTTGTCTGTTTCCCTCTTCTATGTATTGCTGTGTGTCCATAACTACCACGGCACTACCTTTGTCTGCAGGTTTAATGGTGATGTCGTTCCGTTCAGACAGGTCTTTTATAGCAGTTCGTTCATTTTTGGACAAGTTGTTTATTTTCTTGTTAGGTAGTAAATTAGATTTAATTTCGCTTTTGGTGGTATTAATAAATGCTTCCAAATTATCATTTTTGCTTTTTGGAGGGTTCCAGTCGCTCTTCTTTTTGAATAGCTGAATGGGTGTGTCATCATTGTTACCGTCCTCATCTGAATCACTCATATCTGCATCCTGCAATTTCTTTCTACCAGTTTGATAAAAGAATTCCTTGAGACGAAGTCGGCGTGCAAAATTGTCAAGGTCTTTGTCAAGTTCTAATCTATTTATTTTTGATGGGACAGGACAGAAATTTAAGCCTTTGCTTAAAACCGTTTCCTCGGTCTTGGTTAGGGTAACGGAAGATAAATTAACAACAGTTTGTATTTTTTGGTTTTTTCTGTGGACAAATTTTCTTTTTCGTTTTTTCTTTGGGGTTCCAATGATTCCGGTAAGTGGTTTACTATCTGGACAAATGCCGTCTCTTTTAAATTTCTTGAGTCGTCTTTCTGTATGTTTTTTGTTTTCAATATTTTGAATGTCATTTAGACGTTTTTTAATCACCTCGATTTCACTGGCGTCTGTCTTTTCAAGTGCTTTGTTAAGGGTATTTACTAATTCCTTTTCATAGTGAACGGCATGGGTAAAAAGTAATTGCAGAAGGAGGCACGAACAATTGTATAAAATATCATTCCATCTCTTCATGAATCTTCTGGATTTTACACCTGGTGTCTGAGGTTCCAATTTTATTCTCAAACCTTTTGGAATAATTTTGTTTTGTTGATAAGAAGAAAGATTTATGATATGATGTGCTTGATTATTTTTTCTTCGTAAGTTGTCTCAAATTTTGAAAGTGATGTTGATTATCCATGATGGATTGCAGTCCGAAAAATAAAAGATTGAAATTTCTAGAGGTAGTAAAAATCACTCAAAGATCGAATTAGAGTGCATAATGATAAACGGAGTTGGATTAGACATTAAGTAAGTGTAATACGTGTTGCATTGGGAAGTTATCCTAGATGTCTCAAATGAAACGGAATACTTATTGGCGGTATTTTTGGCCACAGCTTTAATATCAGAATATGTGTCCATTTACAAATATTATTTCTTTTAATAAAATATATATTTTAGTAGATAAATATGTCCCTATACATATAAGATTGGCAATGAACCCTGGGAAACAGAGGTTACTGCTATCTTTTCTATAAAATATGTATTTAAAGTTCATCCAGTGCAGCGAAAAATGCCAAATTGTCAGCACAGTGTAGCTTTTAAACTAGACTGGGCTGACAACCGCCATGCAAGGGGGTTAAGCTGCACAAAGCTGTGGCAAATACCTATTTACGATATTATTATTTTCTAACCTTGCAATATAAATTCTTATTTCAAAAACTAAATAATATATAATCTATATGTCTTTTGATAGATATATCTATATACATAACATAATTTCCAAAAAAAAGTTATGAAATAATGTTCTGTTAAACATGACATTACCAACTATAATGGACTACATAGAAATTGGATAAGTACCAACCCCATTTTGAATACAGGATTCTATACCTCCTTGTAGTGTGTTAAGCAGGATATTGTTACCTGATTGTGTGAGGTGTACCCATCTTGCCTCAAAAAGGTGGAATTGGCTTTCACTTCAGGGTACCTAAAATACCCCCCACCAGATTTAACAATATAATTCCCTACAGCATTGTTGACTCTACGTCTGGTTTTTTCCATTGCCAAGAGATTATCTGAATAACGCCACTGACGTCAAGGCAATATTTGTGACCAAATCAATGTAGTATTAGGCATCATTTCCTTCAACCACACAATAATATTTCTTATTTTATTGCGTATGTCATATGCAGACATCTGACCAATGTCATTACCACCTACGTGAAATATTAAAATATTTGGCAGTTCTTCAAAGTTCATCAATGTGCGGATATGACTTTTAAATTTGCTTAAAACCAGTCCACTTCTACCCTGCCACCAGATATTTTTTCCAATCCTTTCTAAAGCAAGATGGACACCAACTGGACCCTGACAAGCTTCAAGAAATGCATGCTTAACAATGGACGAACCCATAATCCATACCAGATTACCTGCAAATCTTAGATAGCATTGAGTAAAAGTGCTAAACGTTTGCAAAGCAACCAGAATATCAAATTAATATGTAAAAATTGTACCAACAGCAATAATTAAATATATACAATAACACACAACAACAACTGAAGGTCCTAGTGAGGAATTCTAATATATCCTTGATAAGTATTTGACTTCCATCTGCCCAATAACTTAATTTGTTCATCTGGCATACCTTCTAATGCACAATTAGTTGCTTTCCCAATTCTGAATGGATGTGGAAGAAACTTTCCCTGACCAATGCTTAAACATCTAAGTGATTTCTTTAAAACTAATGAAAATTGATAATTTGTTAAAGGGTCTCCAGTAAAATGACAAAATAGAACACCAGGAAATGGTGGTCTTATATTTAAGTATTCTTTCATTGCTTTAACAGGACAAAATTTGTCATACTGCGTAGAAATTTGAATGGTTGACCTTCTGCCCAAATTGGTCAGTTTTTGATGTTGCCAAGTACACTTGCATGCTTTGTTCTGAACAAGTGACGACAATGAATTGAATTGTATGATTTGCACCCTTTTTTTCCAAGTCAACTCACCAACCCTCAATAGACCATGAAATGCCAAAGTAAAAGCAGCCATAAACATCTTGTTTTCAAAGCTAGAGCTACAAACCATTGGCAATGTCATCAAAATCTTATCCAATAAAGGCTTTGTAATAGGCAACCTTTTTTACATCCGTGAGAACGCCTAGTTCCCTCTAATAATTTTTTAATAATAATCTTTGAGTATTATCCTCCCAATCATTTATTTTGTTGAAAAAATTTAAGCCCGAAATGTAGCATGTTATAGTAGAATGAGACAACCCTGACTTAAACAGGTGAGTTATAAAACAAATTATGTCATTCAAGGGGGGTGGTAAATTTTCAACAAAGAAAATTTAATTCTGAAATCCTTAAAGGATTTGATGCCCTGTCTATATAATAACATAGTATTTGGAGATACTGAATTGGTCAACAATTCCCCAATTTCAGCTGTGAAATCAAAGAAAGAAACTCCTGTGTAATTGGGGCAGGCTCCTGATTGGCATCTGGTGCGAAAGTCCTGAACCTGTCTTTCTGAAAGCGAGAAAGAGAATCTGCAATTGCATTTGAAGACGTTCCATATATATAGCTTTAAACTGAATGTTAAACTTCATTGTCAGAAATACTAATGGTCTAATAAGTCTCATCACCAACTTTGAACGAGAAGTCCTCTTATTGATTACTGCAACTAATGCATTGTTGTCAATTCTTAACTTTAACTTTTTATTTGCTAACTGAGGAGCCCAAATAAATAATGCTAAAACAACTGGAATCAATTCCAAGAATGTTAAATCTTTAAAAATTGTCAATTCCCTCCATGTAGAAGGCCACCTATACTGAACCTATGAACCAGCAAAATATACACCACAGCCCAAAGTAGGATTCCCTGAACTATCAGTAAACAATTCAAGCACATCATTGGAAAGCCAAACTTGATCTGGAATGTATACAGACCCATTAAAGTTTTCCAGGAAATCAAGCCACATTTTAACATCTTCTTTAACTTCATTGTTCAAACTTACAAAATGATATGGTTTTTTATTATTCACAGAATAAATTAAATCATAGAAACGCCTGATAAATGCACGAGATGATGGTATTGCTCTAGAACAAAATGACATCAAGCCTACAACAGACTCCAAATCTCTTAATATGATCTTTTTTAATGACAATAAAGAATTTTACAAAACCCTCAATTTATCCAATTTATCCTGTGGTATTCTGATCATGAGTAAAAGGGTATCAATTTCTAATCCTAAAATGTTAAAACAGTTGTTGGCCAAACTGTCTTCTTTTCAGCTATTGGGACCCCCAGTTTCATACAAATATCTGTAAATGTATTTATAAGAAGCCTGCAATCAGCTGACGTGTCTGCTCCAACAAAAATAAAGTCATCAAGATAGTGATCCAAAGTATCTTTTTTAGAATAAAGTGTAACTGCCCAATGTAACATAAAAGAAAATTTTTCGAAAAGGGCACAAGACAAAGAACAACCCATGGGAAAACATTTATCTATAAAATAATTGCCCTCAAAATAAATACCCAATAAATCAAAATCAGCTGGATTAATCACCAACAGACGAAAAGCTTGACTGATATCAATTTTGCCAATTTTTGCAGACCTTCCAACAGAAGATATAAGCCTTAGTACATTGTCAATTGATGAATATGAAACACTGCACATTTCTGGATCTATGTAAGCATTGATACTATTATCTTTAGGATACGATAAATGGGATATCAGTTGCCAGCCCCCATCATTTTTAAGGCACCACCCCTATAGGTAAAATTTGCAGATTTGAAATTGGCTGCTTTTTAAAGGGTCCTAGCATTCTACCTAACTGAACTTCCTGTAATAGTTTTGCCTTAGTTTCACTTTTAAATTGTTCAGCAGAAATTAAATTTTCTGAAAACCTAGATATTCGGGGTCCTTTAAAATAAACCCCGTTTAAACCCATCTAAAAGTAATTCTCTATCATCTTGTTTAGTATAATGTTCTAATAAATTTGCTAAATAGTCTGTTTTAATAGGAGTTTGACCTAATTCCCATAATTGGCCAAGGAGCTCTTGGTCTTGGTTGTGCTTGGTACCTGAAATTTAAATGCTGGTTACCAACTGTACTACTTCTAGGAGGCCTGATTATAGGAATGTGACCTCTGTGTCCCCCATAGGATATGCCATATTGATTTCGAAGTGGACAGTAAATACAAGGGATCTCTTGTACAGCATAAGCATTTATGAGCATAACTGCAATTCAATTTTGGACAATTCCCATTTAATTAAATGCATAACATTTCATAACAGACTGAAAATTCTGTCTAACAGTTAATGAATTTGAACCGTAACTACTTGACACATATAACAGCCAAAGCTCCATATCAATTTTTCCCAGGAATTAGCCTGAACATTCCGCATGCGAAATTGTTTATCATAAGCCTTCCACCCTGAACCCCCAGCTTGTTTTGCAGCCATCCTTATAATACTCATGTACTTCAACATGTTAGGGTATTGAGCATTATGAACAGAACAATAAATATTCATAATAACAAAATAAATGCATCTGTCCAAGCTTCAATTGAGGTTATTTTTTTATTTTGTTTCGGCTGTATTACCAGCTCCCCTTGCAACATGACAATTTGTTGTTGAGGAGAATTATTTTGCCCCTCGAAATTTGGCAATAACAATGTTAAATCTACATAATCTCCAGAAATGATTTTTTGCTTTAAATTATTAGCAGCATGTCTTGAAATTTCGTCAGATGGTTGGCTTACATGCATTTCAGTTGTACATTTTTAGATGTAGAGGTGTCATTAGTGATCGGTACATTATTATTAATTTGTGTAATGTTTGTTCCTAACTGTGAACCATTACCTAGTGGCAACTGGTTTTCCTTAACATTAAGGCTCTGGTTCCCTCCTTGGGGGGTCTGGTTCCCTCCTGATGGAGACTGATTCCCTCCTGATGGTGGAGACTGGGGATCATTACTACATCCTTTGGGTCCTAGTTTTCACCTTTTCAGCTGCTCCTGGGCCTCTTTTATCTGTGTAAGGTGCCTTCCTCTTCCTATTTGAACAGCGTACGTGCAACATGTTGATGAAGATGAGTAAATAACTGAAAATAAAACAAAACTATTCACCCTATTCTTTTTATTTATTTATTTATTATTTTTTTATTATTATCTTTATTTCTTTATTTATTTATTTTATTACTACCATATAGTCAGTATGCATGTGCAGAGGAAACAAGATGAATGGCCTTGACACAAATTGCACCTCAGTTCCATGCTTCACCGTGATGTATTTGATTCTTTTTTATTAATGGTCATATACAGCAACTTGCATTGGATTACTTTGTATAATTTGCTGACAAATTATAAAATTAAAAATTGTACAGGAAAAATTAAGCTATGGCCGACTTTTAAAGCACGCGGTGACCATGTGCGTGGATATTTTTTTTTCTTCTTTTTTTTAATATACTAGTATTCTGTTTTTTTATCTTGAAGGTGTGAATAAACGCTTTTGTGTGTATGCCTGATATCATGATAATTTATCGATGCATCGACTTAAGTATATCATATAATTTTTAAGAAAATATTTTCCTCCCTGACATTCACTTCTGCTTTCCTTGGAATCTTTCATAAAAAAGAAGTTCTATTGTTTATTACATGATACTTGGTATAACCAACAACCAAAGACATTTAACTGAATCACGATAAACCTACAACGGGCCAAATATAACTTATAAGGAGTTAAATTCTATTATTTCGACTAACGCGATAGAATATCGCGCAAATGACATGAATGGCCATTGATAGTAAAGCCCAAATTTGGCGCCTGTATTAATTGACATGTTAAGACTTATTAGAACTTGGTGATCCTGATTTTTGGAGATCTAATACTAAAGAGACCCACCGTATGAACCTTGTAAAGGGATTTGTGAAGAAAATATTGATATATTCGGTAATTTACAATAGTCTACATTGCTTTTGTAAGATATCATGCTAAATACTACATAAAAGTCTTTATTTTAAAGATTTTAAGTAACTTTTTAAAAAGTTGCAACTAATATAAACAATTTCGGTGGACATTTTTCGCCTCGTATAACAGAGAGTTCCAAATATATTGTTCAGTTTCAAGAAGATATCGGCCTGAATGCTATTAACATTCTTTTCCTTAATGAGGAATTTGTGATTGTGGATTATTACTCGAAGAAAAAAATATATCATGCCAGGCATCGCCGAGGTGAAATTTTTTCTTGAACAGGAAAACGGTTGTAACTGAAAAACCACATCCCGAGTTCTCCAATGAAACAATCGACATAAACCCAAATAGAATAATGGAAAACCCTAAATTTAACCAATTAACAAGTAATAAATTATTGTTGACATAAAAATGATAAAATAAAAGTGCAGACGCCGGTGTGACGTTCTCCCGCCATTTTTTCACGTTTACAAGATTCAACTAAATAAAAAAAACCTACCATTCGGGAGCTTCACAGGTCACACCTGTTTCATATTATCAATTAAACCTCAACCCAGGTGCAGTCTGTTTTGTTATAATACCATATTCATATTTTGTTCTGGCAAATGCTATTTTGGCATTACAAACCCAAAATTTCTTTTGCCGTGTGACAAGTTTACTAATCGGCGGGTAATTTCCGGTCACAGTCTGTAAAAAGTACCCTTTGATAAAGAGGGGCAGAACCTAATCAGCAAAAACAAAAGCAAACATTTTACAATTTGTATACAATATAATATTATTCTGACCAATCAAACCGTGTCTTATGCTGACACGACTGCGGCTAAACTGGTCTCCTGTTGCCAGGTTACGCATCGCTACACGGCCTAACGTAGCATCAGGAAAGGCGGACCATTTTAGACAAATGTAACTACTCGGCTAGACTGCGGCTTTATTCATGCCACGATGTGATTGGTCAGAATAATCACGTGACAAAGCTTAAACGGACATGTGTAAGACTCTACGGGGAAAATAAATAAAAAGAAAAAGAATGTAGTGTCAAATTTTAATTCGACTGTATCAATAAATATACGAAATATATTTTCTCATTAACATAAATCTCATATGTCAGTTTCCTGATTCAAATCTGTCATTAATGTTTTATTGTCTGCAAATCTCTCCCTTAATTTCCGTTGGATGTCGATGAAATTACTCCAAAAACTTTTAAATATAAACAGTCAGTTTGAAGATTTGGGTTTTATTAGAATAGTTACAGCAAATTTGTACTAATTTACTTTTCATTTGTCGTTAAAAAAATTCTGTGAGTCTTCTCCTTTATTTTGTTAAATTTTTAGTTAAAGACTTTTAAATTCACAACCGCTTGAAGACCTGTATTCAGAATTGCCGGACTATGGTAAAGTGGTCGGGCTGCGGGGCCTGAAAAATATTGACTTTAATGCAACCTCTGAACACACACCAAAATTGGGTATAATTTGAAAGAGAATATATGCAGCTTTTTAATTAAATTGGTCGTCACAAAATTTGATGGCAAGTTTTCGAGGAAAAGGGTTCAAAGTTCACCACGCATGTGATCCAAAACTAACAGACAGGATCATAAGACACAGAATTAAAATATTGCAAAGAGCAATTTGAATAAACCGTGTCTTTGTTTCAATACCTTTATCATTTACTGTTATCATCGTAACATTTCTTTTAACTGTGACCTTGACCTTCTTAGCACAATTTTTAACTGCAACATTTGTAAAACATATATGCAAGATATTTATTTCTTAGATAATATATAATGTTTCGCTTATATTTGCAGTTTAACAAATTTTGAAAAAAATATTTAATTAATCATTTCCATAGCAGACTCTCGCATTGTTGATCTTCGTTGGTCCAGAGCTGAAGAAATACAAAATTTTTCATGTTTTTAGTTCACAAAGACATCTTTACAATTCAAACGTAATTATATATGGATTAACAACAACGTCCATTCGCCTCACATTGACAACAAGTTAAAGATACAGTCTGCACAAAGTAGATGTACTCCTCATTGTTTTCGACCTCAAATCATAAAAGAATAAAAATATATGCATTTTACCATTTATAAAACCCCTGTTAAAGGTGCGCCCGTTAGTTCGAGCGGGATTATATGTACTATTTTACATCAAATATTTGTAATTTGTCATAGAAAATTTCAAAAAATCGCACTGCGTTTCAACTATTAGATATTTTTCCTTAAAAATGGCAAAATTATCAGTTCGGTAGTGATAAATGATTCAGTGCCAAAAAGATCATATGCCTGATAAAGCTTTAACCGGCGTAGATCGAAAATTTGCATTTAATATTTAATTTTTGTGTATTTTGACACCACACATAACAGTGTTGTTATGATTATTATCTGTAGACCTGTATATAATTTAATATATTAATCGTATTAGTGTAGCAGCACTACTTTGCGGGGAATTTATCTCACAGTATAACTGAGTTAGAAAACGATGTAAAGATCATAAATGATCTATTAAAATCAACAATGTAAATAATCACAACATAATTTTGGAAAATATAAGTCACTATGGAGATTCCACAAATATAAAATGAATACGGTGTATTTCCGTAATAATAAAGTTAGTTGTACAATACGGCGTCCGTACGCTTGGCCTGTTAGTTTCCAACTGTTCTAACTTGAATTTGGCCTGTTGGTTTCCAACTGTCCTAACTTGAAATTGAAAATTACATTGAATAACATTTTGTAACAGGAAATAGCTATAAAATTACAATAAGAAACACATTTGACTAGTCGAACAAAGGGAATTAACAAACGGATTACAACAGGATTATCCTCAAAAAGATAAATGTCATGGTTTTTCATATTGAACCATTTTAATATGTTTTTACTATTTCGTTATCTAATAGCTTAACAAAGAAAATTGTTTGTAGGAAGTGGTACGGAATTCAAGCCATCTATCAATCAAAAACGCCGGTTGATATTATAATAATTCTTAATTTTAAGTGCACTTATACCCGCAGTTTTACAGCTCCTATTTTTATATTGAGTTTACTTGAAACAGAATGAAGATTTCCAATGACTGGCATATTTCATTGCATTGTCAATTGTTACTGAACTGCTAAAAATGCTAACAATATTGGTTGATCGGCCTTGGCTATGTTGAATTGGGACTGCTTTTGAACACTAAAATACTTTAACAATCACACCTGTAACTCGGAAAAACAGGAATAATTAAATTTTTCAAACGAAGATGATAACAGAAAAATCGTATTGTTGACCATTTTATTCGTGCATACTAGAGATCAATCCAGTATATGCTAACTCATTTCTGGTTGTAGCAAAACATCACGTTTAAGAGCTTTCAGCAGGTACTACACATAGTGTTGAAGAACGGGTTCCCATCATAGTTTTCTTGCACCTCTAAAACCCATGTGAGAGATCAAAAGCGTATAGCCCAAAGAGACAAGACAAATTTGAAACAAACTAAAGATAAAACGAAAACAAAAGGAACAAAGGCTTGGATTCCACGTACTCCTTTACAAAACAGGAATGGGACCAGGTGGTCGTGACGGGTAACCATCCCCTGTCTTGCGTTCAACACCCGTCGTGGAATCCTTAAACTCTAATCCGGGTTAACGTCAATCCGAGAAGAGGTAAACTTATTTTTGTATCACCGGTGTTAGGTTCATAACTAGTTGACATACACTGACACCATATTGATCAACCACTTCGTAATGGTGACCATAAAATTTTAGGAGGGACGAATTCAACCTTGATGATATGTATCCTTGTTCTAGTAATTTTTGCGATAACAGCAATGCTCTCTTCAGACAATCCTATACATGGAACAGGTACGAGAGTATCGAATCAACTGCGAAACATAAACCCAATAGGCAGGGGAAGCAGGAATATTGTCATATAAATATGGGAAGTTTGCAATAGGAAAGTTGAAGTCATCCCGTTTGTCGTAAATCTTAGAAACAAGTTTCCTCTCTTGGTCAATTTCGAGAAATAGATCTAGGTATGAAGCAGATTTTGTTGAGTCTGTGGTCTCCTTAATTTCTAGTTCGCTGGGATATATTTTTTCGAGATGTTCACTGAACGTAGGATTATTCAATGACAAAACATCATCGATAAAGCGAAAAGTAAAATTAAACGATCTGGCAAATTTATTTTTGTTATTTCGCAGGAGTCCCTGAATGAATTCTGCCTTATACGAGTACAAAAAGTCGGTAGTAGGGGCGCACAACGATCTGTTGAAAAACTCGCCCACCAAAGATGTTGTCAAACAGAAAGTCCAGCATTTTGACAATATCACCTTCACTGAATTTATTAGCACAAGCAGTGTGTACTCTAACAAAGTAAGACATCTTTTTACCTAAAACCAAATATTTATATCTTTTGATTTCCATTTTGTTTAACAAAACACTGATGTATCAATTTCTTAAGACGGTCTTTAAGTTTCAGTGTAAAGGGTAGAAAAGTCAGAATACTTGTACAAAATTTAAAGAATCGGATTTGAGGTATTAAAGTAGATCTTTCGAATTTTTAATATCCACATTTGATTTACACCGCTTGTGGAGTACGCTTTATCACAGTTCTTTTGAAGGATTTCCTTGACTGTCGACAGTATAATTGTAAGTAATTTAGATAGGGGCTTGGTGGAACACCTTGATGAACCCGTTGTATATTTTTCTTTATATGGACACTTGTGTAGTTTTGGTATCCAGAATAAATAAGCCAGACTCGACTCATCTTCTTTGGTGTCAATACCAAATGAAGACAGAACCGACCTGTGGTTAACAAGATCTCTTCTTTAGAAAGTGTAGTAGGTGTATATGTCGGGTTACTAGATGTGTCATTGATGCCGAGCTCTTTTATCAAGCAATCAAAGTAGTGTTTTTTTTGCAAACAAATACAATGTTATTTGAGGCTTTATCGGCTGGAACAACAACAAATTTTTCATGGATGGCGGACAAGTCCCTTAAGACAGCAGGGTCCTTGAACACTGAAGGAGCTTAAGTGCTCATCGACCCTTGTAATTTTTTTAATCCGAATCTGAATTAATGATCTGATAGTCTTGACCCATTCAGAAAGGGTGTCAACCACTACCTTTTGTCGCTTCGCCCAATGTCTAACATTGCCCTCCACTGAGGCCATCAACAGCCTGAAATTTTGTTTCCAATTAATTAGATATTTCACTTGGTATTTATGACCTTTAGATAGCAACTGTCGAAGCTTATCATTTGTAACAAAACTGAGGTCACCGGTAATGATGTGCCCAACGGGACTAAAGTTGACGACGAGAAGGAGCAGTCGGGAGGTTTGGTTTTCAGATCATCAATACTGTAGTGCTGCAAAACCTTCTTGTAGTTGAAAATGCTGGATGCAACAGCCTTAGTGTAGGTATAAGAGATAAATGGCAATTGCATGCAAAATCTACCTTAAAGAAATGGCGTTTGATATCATCCTCTTTAGATGTACAAACTGGCCTAAATAATCTGTACCGTGCAATATCCATAATAATAACGTGAAGTTTATACAGATTTGGCTTTGAACGGTAACAAAGTTATTGGAGCATTTTTCAAAATGTCTATTCAGACTGGAGAGTCGTAATGAATATAGTCTAGTACGAATGTGATGGAGTCCAAGTGGTTTTTGTAGACAACGTAGAATATTATCGAGTGAAGCATCGAGAACGTCCGGACGTGTGTATTTGCGATGACCATGGCTACTATTTTCAAAATAAGATTTGTGACAAAAATTACTAGTTTTTCTAAGAAAATTTTTAGTTTTCAGCCTTTTTACTATCATTTCAAGGGAAAACTTGGGCATATAAAACATAATTACTCAACTTATCTTAAGTTAGTACATCTCTTTCTTTATCTGTTATAAGTCATATTTTGGTTTATTTTCAAGTTATTGGGTTTTACTGAGTGTAGGGATAATTCTTGCAAATTTTCATTTTGTGCTATTTTGTACTCTATTGGCATGTAAATACGATGTCAATGAGATTTTACATTAAAATATTTGGTAATTTTCAATAACGGAATGTACCATATATCCAATAGTTGCCTTACTTTGACTTTCTTGTAAATATATGTGAAGTAAAAACTAAAAATATGTGGTATGTCCAGTGCACGATGTAAATTCGATATTGTCGACATTTTCGATCCAGTCCCCACCTATTAATGTTAATGTTTTCCTATCTTAATACAATGTATAAACACCGTTGACAATGTAGACAATATTTTTTTCAATATTGTTGTTTATTTACCTTTTATTACCCACATCGTTGGCATCGTCGATATAAAATATTGTTTCAATATTGTGTTTACAGTGTTGTCTCTTTACATCACATGTATATTGTTCACATCGTTGACATCGTCGACATTTTTAATTGATTGATTGTTGGTTGCTTAACGTCCAGTGGCATATTCAGGACGAGAACAAGTTAAACAATTATCAATATCGAAAAAGGGGCTGAGATGGGACACAACAGGGCAACGGTTTTTGACTGCCACTGGAAAAAGGGAGTGATGGGTAGGGACATAAAATTTAGCC
>JARWCS010207337.1:0-22131 GCA_034783895.1 Geukensia demissa | reverse complement strand
CCCCGGCACAACCTTTGAGAAGGGGAGTTCGAGTATTTATACATCCCGCTCGAACTAACGGACGCCCCATAAGCAGGGGTTCTACCTGCAGGCGGAGAAACCGAACGGCCTATTTCTATACCCCGGCCGCCCTCGGGGGGTATGATATAAATAGGGCATTCATTTGTTTATGGAATCCTACATTTCAATAATAGCCATTGTATGTCAAATCTGTTTGTCTAATGATACAAAAAAATTGGTCGTGTTTAAGAATGATTATTACAAACTGATACTCTAGTGATTCTGCATTTTTGAAAAAAGGTAATCGAAGATTGAAAATAGTTTTTCCGTGAAATGTTTCAATATAGACGATTTTTAATGCTTCAGCAGGGGTAGATACTTCGGAGTCAAAGAAAACATAGGTAATCAAGTAACTTGTATTACACATGGTTGGTGTCATTTCCGCTGAATTTTGCTGTCTATTTCGGTTAATTTTGGATATGAGTAACTTTTCTTTTTACTTTTTTCTGTTTGGATCTTGGTCTTTCTATGATTTATTTTAAATGCTGCTGATAAGAGGTAACGCCTTGAAACACGTGCCCAGCAAAACAAAATTTCCAATATTTGTTCAAAATCTGACAACATTGAAAAAAAACTTGGTCGATGCCACTGCTGATAGACCGGCGGTCCCCGAGGGTACTAGTATTCAGCAGCCCAGTCGTCAGACTTGTCTGACATGAATTTTACCAATTATTTGCTTTAGAATAATTTCCGTTACTTATTTTATTTTTGAAAGCCCCAAAATTACGGAGTATTCTTCTTTCTCTGTATTGCCTCCGCTTAGCACGCAGTATTTAGGAGTAAGAGCAAAGACTGGTCGGCCCTGAGTCAGAATAATGTGTCGGGGTACAGTGACATGTCTTCCCACGAACAGTTGCTTTCGTGAGCTAGCGAGTTAAAAATCCGGCTCATCGTGTCCGTCTAGAACAAAGCATGGTTCATTCATCATCACTTATAATTAACTTGCTCTCGTTCTGAGTATGCATGAAATATATGCCGCTGGACGTTAAGCACCATTCAATCAATCAATCAAACCCTGTATTGCACATGATAGATGTCCTTTCTGCTGGATTGGGCTGCCCTTTTCAGTTCGTTTTTGATATAAGTACTTTTCTTACTATGTTTGGATCTTAGTCTTCCTATGTTTTGCTTTAAATGCTGCTGATGAGGGGTAATTACTTGAAACACATGTCCAGCATTATAAGATTTCCCATATTTGTTGAACATTGGTTATCATGTATTTCAAGAGATATATACCTTTGGGAGTGATTCGAAATACAGACAACTTAGAGAAAAAGCAAAACGAAAACCAAACAAGCCCGTGCTCTACAAACTCATTTACATTTGGTCCCAAAAGGCAAGCATCATTGCCCTGTGCGCATCCTCTTTAGTGATTTACAATATATATTTATTGTCTTTTCAGGTCATTCAATGAAGAAGCAAGCCATGATTTCAAATTTACTGCTAGTCGGTATGCAACAAGCTGACATAAAACCAGTAACGTTCGTGTGACCTTTATATTTAGAAAACGGATGAAATTGTTGAATCTAGAAGTCATCACAAGGCCATTAAAAAGGCTGGAATACCACTCCTCCTTGTGATGAGCTCTAGATCGCCCCAAACAAATAATACCTTTACCGTAAAGTTAGGACAATCTTGCCTCAATCTATACATCTACGTATAAAATACAACGCGAGAGACGAAGACAAACCGATGATCTCGACAGCTGACTTTGGACAGGCACATGATTCATGTCGTGAAGTATAACATGTATCGGTACCAAATCCCTCTTCCACCTTGAAATTCAAAAACAAGCTACCACGATGACATCGGGCTTAATTAACAGCTTTAGGTTCAGGAAAAGGTAAAACGGAAACACAAGGAAAAATAAACGTTAACGCAGTGCAACAGATGAGGCTAATCAACACAACGAATCCATAATAAAATAGGGCTCTACTCATGTGTTATTTTATACTTAAAGTCATTCGGTTGACTGTTGACAATTACCTTGATATTCTCACTTGATTACGTCTCTGAATCCGTTTGATAGATAACCTGTCTATAAGACAGATGGCTGTTCATTAGTGATTTTTTGCTTAATGGTGCATTAAACCAATATTTGCAAAGAGAAATTGAATAACTAGACAGCTGATAGTCATCAGACAGATTTGGAGTATTAGAGTGGCAGATACGATTCAGAGGCGATGTTGTTTTGGATGACACTGACATATGCCGCATATAGGATTTCGTAAAGATTGCAATAATTTTGCTTAATAATATTTGTCAGTCTATATCGTTTGTATAGAAAACTGTCTTAAAGGAAAATCCAACAGTTTTGTAGTTCAATTGGTTCTACGACGGTCTTAAGACACTAATAAATTGCTTCAACAAATACTGAGGAATCACCTAAACTGACACAATATTTGATAATTTTGTCGATTTTGACACATTTCGCACAGAACTAAACGGATCTATCATTTACAAATTAATATCCAGTTCAAATAATTTTCTTGTTGTTTATGGGCACTTATATCTACTTTGACATGTTTGACAAAACACACCAAATATTTGGTATTTTTGCAGAAAATGCTACATTCTTATGTAAATAGTCAAATGTTCCACTGTCTTTAAACTATAAAAAGTATAAGAAGAAGTTATGGATTATGAACAGTATTTTCATAACAACTTATTGCTGTGTCATAAAATCTAAAATTTGGACCAAAGATTAACGTAAAGCCAGGAACCTGTAGTCCAGTGGTTGTCGTTGTTTAATAACTCATTTATTGTTATTTGTTCACCATTTTTGCAATAGATTAGGTCGATTGTCCTGTTTTATGTATAGTTTCATATTTTGTCTTTCGGGGCCTTTTACAGCTTCCGTTATGGTATGGACTCTGGTTCATTGTTGTACTGTATAAGTTTAAATTCTACTGTCATTTGGTGGGTGGCTGTCCCATGGACAATTATGTCACATCTCCTATTTTTATAGTGCTTACTCATTTAAGTCAAGGTAACACTGTACAAGGTACAACAATCACTCAGTGACATTAAAGATATATTTTAGTTATTGACAAGCTCTTTTCTTAATTGGTTAAGGGGTTAATTTTATTGTTTCATCGCCCTTTATGGGAAAGACAAGACAACTCAGATGCCGTTCTTGCAAATGTGCATCCAATTTTCATTTCAAGCTTATATTTGAAGTCCCAAAAGGCTTTTACAAGATTTTGTCAGCTTGTCAGTACATGCATTCAACTAGATACTTAAAATATAATGTTATAACATTAATATAACATATATTAATTAGAGGTCCTTTGTAAGTAGTTGATAAAGAAACAATGCCTGGATAACATAATGTGTTAGGTGTAATCATTACAGCAAATTATAAATATACTCATAGATTATTTCGATTATTCGATTCCATTAAGTAACTATTCATAAAATATATCAAAACTCCTTTATATGTGAAACGATCATTAACCTTAGTCATAACAGTGATGTTATTTTTACGTGGTCGACTATGTTACAACAGGAAAATATCGTGACGTAATAAGCACCTCATATTCCAATATACTAATACTCATGCAATATTTCAGCAAAAAACAACTGTGCTTATAAGTTCTGTCGATTACCTTTTCAAGGCTATGCCACTATTTAGCTCATCAGAGTAGGAATCAATACAATATAAGGACATAATTGGTATTTAGAAAAATATATGAAGCAAATTGATCGACAAAGTGGTGATTGCCGACACAAACATAAAATATTATGCTATATATTTAATTGGAATGTAGAGATTTTCCCCCTTGAAACTATGTTTGCCGATTTCTATGACAAATCAATATAAAAACGTCTATTTTACTGCTTTTGAAGAGCTTCTTTGGATCGCCTTCAAGGATAACATCTATTCTTTTCAACATGAATTATTTTGAAACTTCAGAGAAGATTTTTTTGTGAGAAACTGACGTGAATTGCATATCCCACAACGACAAGACAATCTAAAAAGAAACAAAAAAGTAAATACAAATTTTCTAATCCACGAACTTTTTTACAAAGCAAGAATAACCTTGCTATACTTGTTCAAATAATCTCAAATTGGATTTTTGATTCAAAACTTGAAATCGGACAATTTGATTGGTCAACTTTGGATTTGAAAAAACTCAATTTGAGATTTTTTTGCAAGTAAATCCAGATGATCCGAAAGGATAAAAGTATTAAAATACATGTATCAATTATGGTTTGGTATTAAAAACAAGAGATATTGCTGTTTATATTTGTATTTTATCAAATATTTCCAAAACAAAATTCTAATTTGAACGTACTCAAATAACATTCCTTGATAACCATGATCAATTAGATGTTTAGTGACGTTTTCCAGTAATTAAGCGAAAAGATTTGTCAATGTTGTATAATGATTTCATTAAACTGACTGGATAAATTGATTTACAAGAATCTATAAAATACGCTTGAAACCTTAATTTACCTGAGTGGACCCATATATATTAGAGGTTGACTTAACGTACCCTTATCCTAACTCTATTAAGCTAATGACACACCTAACCTTATTTCAATAACACCTTAACGTTAAACAGTATCCAACCCTAAAGTTGGGGTACGTTCCCTACGGTAAATAGAGTACCTTATAATGGAAGAATATATTAGAAAACTTTTAAGCTTGTCTCAAGTTCGGCATACCAAAGAGGAATTAGCACTCAAAACGGGTCACACCTCGTTGTAAGTATATTTGAAAATCAAAGGGTATTACTGAGATAAAAAAAACTGGTGCATCCTTTATTGCCCCGGCATTGATGACTCGACATACACACAATTTTGATAAGTCATTTTATTAGACATGCTCTTCCCAAAATGTAAACTGCAAATAAAATTTTCCCTAGTGTATACAGACAAATGAGTTATCAGCTTTCAAACAAGGTTTTTCTGTTTCTACATTTTGTTTTTTTTCTATGTTGACCACAAATAAAGCCATTTAGATACTGTAGTTAAAAGCGATGTTTTTATGGGAAAATGTTGTAAAATGAAAGCTAATTTTGCCGCTCTATATGCTCTATGAGGCAAAATCCTTTATTATGGACTTTCCTTCCGGATTGAAACTAGCACAAATCTTCCCCAGAAAGATCTCTTCCAAAGAAAGGACTTATATAAATCAAAGACTAGGTCGTAGAGAATACGACTCTTCGACGAAGCATATATAATTTATCTTAGTTCGCTTTCTATGTAGAACACCTATCTCATATTATTACAGATTAGATATCATGGATTTAAATGCTTGAAAAGGGAAGTTGCATATCTATTCTTGTACATATCAAAGGGAGGAATCGTTGTATATTTTGACCATCAATACATGTTAAATAATGTATAACGTTCAAAATTACATCATCGCGGTGGTAGGATTAAATGTACAGAAATTAGTGTTCTGCAACATTTCTATAGGAAAAGAAACCAGAGGCTCCACAGAGCCTGAAATCGCTCACCTGGTATAGTGTTGCCCATACTAAGTTGACTTTGAAATCATGGGATTTCCAAATGGCGAAATGAAAACAAAACTTTTGTGGATGTCAATCAAATGATCATTCAAACCAGAGTCAATGAAGTATGAAACTAGGTTGAGTAACCTAATTTAGGTGGGATTCTGACAGACTCCCTAGGATGTATTAACAAACCAAGGCTACATGATGGAAGAACATACAGTACCTGGTATACAAATATGGATGTAAAAGTGAACCTGAGTCAATGAAGGATGAAATGTAGGTCAAAGTGACATAATTTGGGCAGGATGCTGACAGACTCACAAAGATGCCTATACACACCAAGCTTCATG
This sequence comes from Geukensia demissa, assembly GCA_034783895.1. Lineage (NCBI taxonomy): Eukaryota > Metazoa > Mollusca > Bivalvia > Mytilida > Mytilidae > Geukensia > Geukensia demissa. The sequence continues at coordinate 16,256 of JARWCS010207337.1, read as the reverse complement.
ATGTTAGGATATACAGTACCTGAGATACAAATTTGAACATAAAAGTGAATCTGAGTCAATGAAGCATGAAATGGGTCAAAGTGACCTAATTTAGGAGGCATCTTAATGGAAATTTTTAACAGATGATATGTTCAAACTAAATATGTGAACAGTAAGTTGCAGGGTTCATAATATAGAGATGACATGATAAATAAGAAAAAATAGTAATGCTTTCATTGTTTATTATACAAAGGCATGTCCATGAAATAATTGAAAAAAACCCTACTAACTGATACTAACTATTATGCTCTGTAACAATCAATGTTTATCTTAAACAAAGTACATGTAAATAACAAATAAAACTATGTACAGTTATATATTGTTTTAAAACTTATCATCATATTTTCCCCAGATTAAAGTATATTCAATGTCATATGTATACATATAATAAATTTCATTTTGCAATGTGTATATAATCATCAAATACTTCTGATCCACTAAGTTCATTTAGGTTATCGCAATAATGTCTTTCTAGTATTGTTTATATTTTTTCTTATCTTGCATTATAACAATTTTTATATTTTTTCTTATATTGCAATATAACAATTTTTTTTACATTTTCATATCTGCAAATATGTAAAAATATTGAAAGGTTCATTTAGAAATGTCAGAATTCCCATTTAAGGCAACAGTTATAGAAACTTTAAATGTACATTGCAAAAGCATATGCCATAAAGACACAGATCTATGATCTCTGATTATAATAGATTTAAGCGATTCTTTTAAATTGCTCTAAAGAGCAATCAGTGATACATTTCCAGCAGCTTGCTGGTGTTGTTGTTCTAAGTCTATTTTGATTTCTTGAATGAATCGCTTTTGTGTTCTGCTTATAAACAAGCCTTGTCATTGTGGCATCTATTATGTTACTGTATGTTTTGCTTCAAGATATGTATCATTAAAGTTCCTAAAAAAGTTGCAAAGTACAAATGCTATCAATTCTGAAATTTCTGAATTAATCTTTCAATTTTTTACCTATTAGAAAATATGTTACAAAACAAATATTTTTATCAGCCGTGTTTGAAATATGCAAAACTATTCAACTATGTATATTATTACAAAAAGAAATAACAAAGTTTGCATGATATTGTTTCTGCAGGTAGAATACAAGAATGTTGTATATGTGGGTTTACATAACATCTGACATACTGTCAATAAAAAGTATAAATTTGTTGAATATTATAAACAGAGCAACAGAATATAACAATAAGTATAAATATAAATCATAAGCAATCAATACATCAATAGAACAATAATGCAAATATTTTCATTCATTTTTCTGTGTATAAATAACCATCTAAATAAGGCAAAAGCAGTTTGTGACAGGCCTGTCATTTTTTTTAAAAATAAAATCAAATAATAAAAATCAAGAAAACTGCTTTAAATGCAGCCTCAACATGCAAGAAATATGACAGGGCTGACTTGATAAACTTCTCCTATGAAAGACCAATTTTAATGCAAGTGACATCCATTGATAATAGATTATAGTGCAAAAGCATACGTGTGGAAAGTAATTGAAGTTAACTTTTTTCTTGGAGAAGGCATTCCATATCTGTGAAATTTGAAGGGTTGTGGCCTTTCATAGAAGCCAGTTTGAAAAATCACAGTTGTAGGTGAGTGGACCCAAATCTACATAAACCACTCATAGCTTCCATCACAATGCACAAATGTGCAGTGTAATGGAAGCAAATATTATCAGGGGGGTTTTAATTATGGCAATTTAACAGCTACATACACTATCTTGTGGTCTGACCAGTATGACTCCAATACATCAGTTTTAACAGTTGCCTCAGGATTAACTTTGAGAAATGCCAAGTCTAATATTGACTGATATCTGGTTGTCACTGTAGAAACAATTTGCTTACTGCTGAATGTATTTTCCATAAATTCTAAGAACCTTTGATTTTTCCCCTTCAAATCAAAATTAAAATCTCCCATGATAAGCACATTAGTCTGCATTATTTTTAAGTCTGGAAGAAGTTGGTCAACAAGCACAGTCTTTAAATCTGAAAGTTTGCATTTGGGGGCTGCATAAACATACACAATTTGAAAATGACCTTTAATTGACATAACATCTGACATGACAAATTCTAGTAAAGGAGTGGACAATCTCAATGTTTCCTCAACTACAATATCACTCTTCACATACATAGCAAGCCCATGTGGAGGTCTCCCAGTTTTATTCCATCTTTGGTCATTCCTTACAAGTAAAGTGTATCCTGGTATGTTGTATTCTGTATTGATATCATTTGAACACAGTTTAGTTTCAGCAAAGCCAATTACATCTGCATTTGTGATGTTAGGGTCTGATTTTACATTTTGAAAATGAGCATGCAAAGATCTGGTGTTGTGGAAAACAAATTTGAAAAAATTTTCTCCCACACTATATAGTGGAGTATAACAAAGTTTCATTGGTGCTTCAGTTCTCAGTCTTTCTATCTCTCCAATAACACTATCAGAGACAGCAATCTTATCCTTGTTCAGGTCTACTATATGTAATCCATTCAAAGATGTGACCCTGCTAAGTGCTACATAGTGGATGTGTGGAATCTTTGCTTTACATCTAGAATTTAGACTTACAACTACTTCATTTAAAGTATCCCCTTGAGATTTGTGAACTGTTTTTGCAGCTGACGGTCTCAATGGAAATTGTATTCTTTCAAATGACTTGTATCTGTACAAGAAATTTCTTTTAACCTCAAAAATAGGTGTCCAACTTTTGTGAATAGTTTTGTGGTATAAATGACTATACTGTTTTCTTGTGTGAATTCCAATCTTTTCATTCATAAATTGCACCCAAACAATACTTGGTCTAGGTGTTGGCATTCGACAGTCAATCATTTTAATTTCACATGATGATCCATTGGTTAATCCATCCTCAACATTTATATTGGCAGTGATGTCATATTTCATGTTCACTGCTAATTCAACCTCCTTTGCAAGATTTGCCGTGTCACTCTGTTTGTTTGGCAATGATTTTATAAGCTTTGCTTTGATGTCAGCAGATACATCAGCTTGGCAAGTGTCAAATGCTTCAACTTTCACTTTATGCGTATTCAACTTTTCAATGCACTGCAAGTTAAAGCTGTCCGTAAGGTTATTCTCTATGAAAAGATGTGATGCTGAGTCGCTGTAAGCAGGGTTGTCGTTGTTTACCATTCGAGTGTTTAACAGAGCAAAATCTTCATCTGTCATTTTATTTTCTCTTAAGCGATTTAAAAGTTGTGCAAAATGCAAATCATCTTTCTGACGCATAATCTGTGTTAATTCATGCATGGTGAACAAGTCTTTCCAAAGATTAGGTGCTAAGGCTGAGATACCCTTGTCCAGGTCATTAAATATCCAGTCATCAAAGACAGGTTTCAACTGCAGCAAATCCCCAACTGCTATAATATTGACACCTCCAAATATTTGATTGTTTCCTTTTATCATTTTCAACCTGGAATCTAACAGGGAGAACAGTCTCTTTCCAACCATTGATATTTCATCAATAATTACTACTGATAAGTTTCTTAGCTTCATTCTGAATGTATTTAACACATCACACGGGAATGACTGATTGAATCCCTTACTTGGCTGTATGTAGAAAGCATTATGCAAAGTAACTCCATTAATGTTATATGCTGCTTTTCCTGTAGGTGCACATAGTAAAATTCTTGTATCATCTGGATCTTCACCTTCTACCGAGCAGAGAAATCTATGTAAGGCTTGATATAGAGCTCTTATTACAACTGACTTTCCAACACCAGCTCCACCAGATAAAAACAAATGAAATGGATCTTCTTTACTTGCAATCAGATTTAGAACATGATCAAAAAACTCTCGTTGTTTCAAATTTAAAGTTTGAACCATTTTATGATATTCTTCCTCTTTCAGTCTTTTTTCCTGGCTAGCTAACTGTATAACATTTGCAGAAATACCTATATCTTGACCAACATCATATGACCTGTGTTCTGATGGTCTGTCAGGATTGAAGTGTACATAGTTAGATGATTCAATTGACCCTTCTTCTATGTCCTCAAGTTCTGTTTGTTGTGCACCTGGTGCTAACTGATCATACTGTCTGCAATCATCTTCTGCTTGTTCTCTAGCTTTGTCCAGTTCTTCTGCATTATGTTCATATTCAGCAGCTTTTTTCTCAACAGATCGATGAACAGTGTTATACATTGCTTCATATGTAGCAAAGCCACCTTTAAGTTTAGTTTCGTCTCGCCAATGAAAAAATAACAACAATCTTTCACGAAAGAAATTCTCTGCATTTGTCTTTCTATTAAATCTTACGTAGCGTATTACTCTGAATGATTTCCTATGTTTGATGGTTATACCATTTTTCATCACAATGTTTACTTTAAAGCTATTTTTTTCAGTTTCTTGTTCATCTTCTGCTTCTGGATCACCTACTGTTTCATTGTCAGATTCTTCATCACTTGTATGACCAGTTTCATCAGCAGTCTTTTTTGGATATTTTATTTCCAGTTGAGAAATATAATCAGCCAAACACCAATGTTCTAAAGGTTGTGGTCTTTTTGAGTACCGTTTAATGTCATTTTCTGCTTCTATATCAGTGGATTCTGGTGACAACTTCTCTAGTGCTGACGTCTGTTTAAGCAAAAATGTTCTTTTCTCTGGTTCTGATGTATTAATAAATACAACTTGCCTTGTGGACATAGTGAGTGGTATTTGCAAAGTTAGATAGACAGCTTCTTGGGCACTTGTTTCAACTGAATTAATAAAGTAATTCCCAATGTGCCTCACTTTTCGCTTCAAATCTAAATTGCCTTGCCTTGCTTCTTTAGCTGCTTGGTCTAAAAGAGCACTCATTCCTTTCTGAGATTTACTTATGTATGAAACTATGTACATGGCACAAGCATAAGGATCAAGTACAAATTGAAGATCATGATTAGCCCTCCAGGCAGTCAGTACAACTTTCATGTATGGATTCACACGTACTTCAGATGGTTTCCTTTCCAAGAATACCTTAGGCCCATTCAAACTACTACGGATCACTTTAATATACTCTTCTTCATTCAGTTGTAGGACTTGTTCAAGGAATTGGTGATATGTCATTGATTCAATATCATCAAATTCATGCAAACTGTTGATTTTTTTCTGTACATCTCTGTACATGGACTTGTATTTTTCTACATCATGATCCAATGGTTCTAAGATCATGGTCTTTTCAAATGGTGGTAACGGGAAACCAAATCTGCACACTGGTTGACCTTTTTTCCTGCATGTTTTTGAATGTTTGTGTGTTTGGAGAGTTACAAGATCTTTCAACTCTTCTGTTTTCTTACATGAAACATGTTTGTTGATAAAGTCAATTACAACTCCTTCACTGTCAACCTTGTATTTAGGAGCATTTTCAACCCATATTAAAATATGGATATGAGGAGAGCCTCTTTGTTGAAATTCTACTCGATAAAAATAATCAGTAATTTTTCCAATAGGATGATGATTACTTTTAAGCACCATTTTGATAAACTGCTGAACACGATTGTCAAAGTATCTAGAGCAAGTTACTGGATCTTTTTGTACTAGTTTAGTTTTTTCCTTCCAGTCCATTGAATCAAGTTGCTCATCAGTATAATCTTTTCCATCATTTAGTTTTCCTAATATTTTCAGTAAATCATGCCACCTTGTATCTGCTGATGACAATGATCCAAACCATGTAGGAAGACCAAGTTGTCTTATCATTGCGAAAAGATCTTTCTTTCTTTTTTCCAAGTAGGCAGGTGAATTTCTCAGAGTTCTCAGAATGTAATAACCTTCATCGAGTCTAACCATATTGTTAACAGTAGATGGATTCAGAACATCTTTTGCTGTCCAGTGTTTACCATCAGATCTGCATCTGCGGAGAGCTAGATTTACTTTGTCCGATATATTTTTCATCTGGATCTTTTTCAGTTTGAAAAAAATGTTAGGAACAGACTGTGCAACCCTTCTATCTACAGATCTTAGTTCCCATTTCACAATATCTGAGTACTGAACAGGAACACTTCTCTCTTTGAAATCTGGTCGTTTCTGTCCACAAAATATTGTTGGAAAAGCTAGATATTCAGAGTCAGGATCACTATATAATCCTAAAGGCTTCTGTCCTTCACCTGGTGCAAATATGTATTCTGTGTCAGAACTTGCTGTATCAGGAACTTCATCTAAAAGTGTGTCAGTGTTACCACAACGAGCTTCTGATTCATCTACTTCACTGAAATGATCCGATTCTTCTTCCTGATCATTTGATTCATTATTATCTTGGTTGGGAGTATCTGTTGTTACAGGTACTATTTCTTGTATCCAATTTTCATCTATATGTATTCCTGCAGATTTATATAGTTCACTTGTTCTGACAAGATAATGTAAAGCACAAATAACTGCAAGGGGTCGTACATTTTCACTAAAGTCACATGACTTGTACTGCTTTTTTTTCTTGAGTTTGACTGCTATTGTTCCTGACTGGTTCATATGGCGAGGAAGTGACTGTATAGTAGGCTGAATGTCAACAGGTACATTAACTACATTTCCCTTCACTGACAGCTGTCCACCTCGAGGGAGCTCACGGATCTGCATAAATGGAATTCTTAAAGATACTAGTCTTTCCTCCAAAGGATATAATTCAAGTTCTTTTGGTTTTACTGGAAAACCCATCTTGTTTGCCAAAGACAGTCTTGGAATTTTCAATTTTTTTAAGGAATTCATACAAGTATGGCATATCCACTCTTTGTTATAAACAGATTTATAACCTGTCAAATACTGCTTGAATTGTGGTTGTAATGATGTATGCAATGCTTTTGCATCAACAACTGAGTCACTAAACCATGTCTGGTGACAACATGTACATACATAAATGGCTCCTTCTGATACCTTGTTTTCAAACTTTTGAACACATTCTTCCAGAGTTGCACCATGGACTTTTGTTTTTTTTAAACAAAATTCATGTTCAGTGAAATCTGAACTCTGCCTTTTCTTGCTTTTCAACAATTTGTCATATAGCTTAGTTTTTGCCCTATCTCTCTGTCTAGATGACTGTTTATGAAGTCTTTCTTTTTCAACCTCCTGTGGATCTTGTCGTTTCACCTTTTTCTTTTCTTTCTCGTTTTTCTTTACTTCAGGATCTTCACGTGCTAGTCGTTTTATATCTCTGTCTTTTGCCAATACCTCAGGATCTTTACGTGCTAGTCGTTTTATATCTCTGTCTTTTGCCAATACCTCAGGATCTTTACGTGCTAGTCGTTTCATATCTCTGTCTTTTGCCAATACCTCAGGATCTTCACGTGCCAGTCGTTTCATATCTCTGTCTTTTGCCAATACCTCAGGATCTTCGCGTGCCAGTCTTTTCCTATCTCTGTCTTTTGCCAATACCTCAGGATCTTCACGTGCTACTCTTCTCATATCTCTCTCTTTTGCCAAAACCTCGAGATCTTCACGTGCAACTCTTTTTGTATCTCTCTCTTTTGCCAAAACCTCAGGATCTTCACGTGCTAGTCGTTTCATATCTCTGTCTTTTGCCAATACCTCAGGATCTTCACGTGCAAGTCGTTTCATATCTCTCTCTTTTACCAATACCTCATGATTTTCACGTGCCAGTCTTTTCCTATCTCTGTCTCTTGCCAATACCTCAAGATCTTCATGTGCTACTCTTCTCATATCTCTCTCTTTTGCCATAACCTCGGGGTCTTCACGTGCTAGTCTTTTCATATCTCTCTCTTTTGCCAATATTTTAGGATTTTTACGAGCAAGACTCTTTGCAGAGCAATCTTTTTTTCTCTCATTGTTTCTAAATAATTTATTTTCTCTTCTTTTCTGCATGTAAACTTTCATATAAGCTGCTTTTGAAGACTTGTCTCCAATGTTTGTAAAGGGATCAAAATCTTGTCTTTTAGACAATGGATTAACTTGTTGTGTTTTGCTCATTTGATCCAAGAAATATTTAGAAAGTTGATAATTTTCCGACCTAACAACAGATATCTCAATAGGAAGTATATTAAATGGAGTTTGTAAATCAACATACATACTTTGATAGAATGCATATAGATAACTGACCAGATCATCAATGCTTCTGAACCCAATCAATATTGAAACCCCATTTATAGCAAGATTACCAAGCCCTGAATCTTCATGTGAATGAGAGTCAAAGAAATAAAACTTGTCCATTTCATGTTCAACAGCTGAACACAAAGCTCCAATTATAATCAGAAGTGATGCTGACTTTTGAAATCCATCAGTTAATGCTTGGTGAAGCGTGGTTGTTTGCAGTGTACTGGTTACATCAAGAACACACCCGATAATAACATCATGTTTCACTAATTTGTATGACTGTCCTTTTATTTGGATAACTTCAGGAATGTCATCAAAATTTAAATGCATGTTAAAAAATGCACCTTCATTTTCCAGTTTTGTGGTAATTTTTTTATAAATTTTATCTCCAGTTATCAAAATAGCATCAAGATCTAAAGATTCCATATTACCAGTGTTCATGTAAACAGATGTAATAAATGATAACGCATTTCCTACACACTGATGCCCTCTAGATTCATCACTAAATCTCATATCAAACTGATCAAATGTACCAAATTTTACCAAAAATGAATTATGCACAGAAACAGAATTAGGGTCTTCTGTTCTCATAAACTGTGTACCATCTACCGATAAAAGTTTTGATATTCTGGCAGTTGGCCCATCCTTCTTAACTGCTCCTTTTTCAAGTCTCCTTTTACACTTCTTTTCAGGAATGCTCATAAGATTTATTTTAGATATATGTCTGGACTTAATATCAAAAATGTAATCAGATATTATAGTTTTATCCTGTGTTTTAAGCATATTTCCAGACAATGTTTCTGAGGCTGATTCAATGACTGTATCTGAGACTGGTTCAATGACTGTATCTGAGACTGATTCAATGACAGTATCTGAGACTGGTTCAATGACTGTATCTAAGACTGATTCAATGACTGTATCTGAGACTGGTTCAATGACTGTATCTGAGACTGATTCAATGACAGTATCTGAGACTGATTCAATGACAGTATCTGAGACTGATTCAATGACTTTATCTGAGACTGGTTCAATGACTGTATCTGAGACTGGTCCAATGACTGTATCTGAGACTGATTCAATGACTGTATCAATGTTTGTATCAATGACTGTATCAATGACTGTATCAAGTATGTTATCAAGTATGTTATCAGAGTTTGTATCAAGTATGTTATCAGAGTTTGTATCAAGTATGTTATCAGAGTTTGTATCAAGCATATTTTCAGACATAGTTCCAAGCATATTTCCAGACATAGTTCCAAGCATATTCAGGTCTATAGTCCTGTGATTAACGAGGCCAGGATCCTCAGTCATGTCATCAGTTAGGTCTCTAGTCCTGTGATTAACGAGGCCAGGATCCTCAGTCAAGTCCATGTCAGTATTCCTTGGCTTAAAATGGCCAGGATCTTCAGTCCGGTCCGTCTGTTCATACTTACCTCTATGGGTGTTCCCCTTCTTCACCGCACTCTTCTTCCAATTTTTTGAACGCGGCATATTTTTTCCTTAAAGTATATAATGATAAACAATGAAAGTAATGACAAAAAAATTCTAGTCATTTAGGTCTTATTAAGAATAAAGTGTGTCCAGAAGAATGCTTGCAAATCATGGGCAGAAGTATAAACTATAAAAGCTAGTTTTCATTTCCCAAACTTTTAATGGAAGTATACATCAAAATGGCTTTAACAGAGATTGTTCAGATACTTGCTTATCAAAATGAAATGTGTCGATTGGACAGGAATACCACTACTCCTCAATTGATGAACCTGAAAGGATCACAAGAAAGTGTAAAAAACCCACTTATAATGCTACAGACCAAATATCAAATCAATCCAACATACACAGGCTGAGAAATCTTTGACAGAAAATATTCAATCAATGTCTGGGCAAGCAGCAAGTATAAATATGACAAACCTGAAAAGGGGAGACATGGGACAACTCACAATTATAATACCTTATACAAAATATCACATCAATCCAACATACACCAGCTAAGAAGTCTTAGATGAAATTTTTTTTCTATCAAATTTGACTTATTTGTCTTGGTAAATAGGAAGTAGAAATATGACAGAGGAAATACAGTACCAATCAACCCCATTATGCTTCAGAATAAACACTGAAAAGGTCATCATATTTAAGCTATTTACCAAATTTCTAGTCGATCTTTCAAGCAGTTAGGGAGAAAAGTGTTGTGAAAATTTTGTCTATGTAAACAATGTTATGCAAAAAAGTCAAAGATTCAGTAAACAGGAAGTTGATAGGCACTGGCTACAATTACCCGGAATCGGTAACAATATTGATTTCTTATTGTTACCCGGATGACTAATTTTCAGTATAGATGTCGGTAACGGAACCATTTTCACGGAATTTTGTTGGGTAACCATAGAATTTTTTTCTACATTTACCCGGCGTTATTGTTACCCGGAAAATAAATGTCAAACCCGTAAATCTAAATAAAAACATGTCGGTGAAATGTTTTTTATTATTTCTATATTATGGATCATAAATGATCATATAAATACTAAACAATAATCTTATTAATAATTGGTACATTTAAGGACATTTCCCATATCAAACCTTTGATTTGGGCATGCCCTCTCCGATTTCAAAACGAAATTTCTTCCACTGTGTATGTATCTATATTTCAACTCGCTATAGATATGGTCCTTGTTCTTTATTTCCTTTTTGACTTTTTTAATTTAATTTTACACGAACTCCTTCTGTACAGTTGCACAAACTGATACGAATCCAGTTTCGACTCAAAGTCATTATAGGATTTGAATTTTTCGCCAAGTTGAAAATCGACAACCTCAATGTTTGTCGCCATGATTTAGATTTTGGTGTCTTGTTGGGAAGTTTTCAAACCCTAAGACAGAATTTTGTTTCAATAACCATGAGAACATTTGACCTTTTAATCCTTTAATTTTACACAGTAAGTTTAAACATAAAGTTACAAGAACAGCAATTTTTTTCTTTCTTTCAAGAAAGTCCGATTGAAATTCACTGTACTTCTTTATTAAAGAGACAGCCCATAAAATTGAAGATTCTCATTACCTAATTCTTTGTAAAGATTATATTTAAGACATTATATTATTACCTATTTGTATACAAATTATAGAGGTAGGTAATACAAAAGAATTAAACATAGGCAAAATATGTAGATGCATTCATTTTTAAGTACATGTCTCGTATATAGATTTACGCACTTGACATTTATTTCTCGGTTAACAATAACAGCGGGTAACCGAAAAAGAAATACTACGGTTACCTAGCAAAATTCTGTGACCGGCATGTTAACGGAATTTAGTCATCCAGGTAACAATAAGAAATCATTATTGTTACAGAATCCGGGTAATCGTAGCCAGTGCTAAGTTGATATTCTGTAAACCAGAAAAGGGGATACACTGTAATGTCATCAGGTCTAAGCAATATTCTAAATCTCAAATCATTCCTTCAAGCAGTTGCATAGAAAAATTTGTATATGAACATTTTTATGAAAAATTCAAAGTCTCTGTAAACAGGAAGTTGATATCCATTAAATTTGAAAAGGAGAGGACAGAAGAAGTCATTATATTTAACATATTTGCCCAATATCAAATCATTCCTTTTAGCAGTTGCAAAGAAAAGTGTTATGCGGACTACACGGATGACAATGCAAGATGACAAAAGTGATCCCAGTATGTAACCCCACACATTGTGTGCAAACACACAAAAATCCCTAATGTCATAAAAAGTATATAATTATAACCTACAGAGGTAGGATATTTTGTCACATAATCAAGAAGAAGTTTTTTTTAAATACTGGACTGTCAATGCAGTTGTTCAAATCATTCTATTCCCCCCCTCTATTTTGTTCCATTCTGACATTTGACATATGATGTATGCAGGTTCCTCAACTTCCCATTTTAAAAATATATTTACTGAATGATTTTCTTGGTCTTGCATTGCAAAAGACTTTCTTCAAAGTTAAACATGCAAATTTGATGGAACTGACAAGAGCACTGGAAGCTCTATGCCAAACTCTTCATCATAATGACGTTGAAAAAGCCAAAGCAGTTGACGGAATAGAAATGATTCCAAACAACCATATTTAAGTCTGAAAATAATCTTTCTACTGTAGTTTCCTATATGTGGGTTGGAAGGCTATTATTTTTATTCATAGTGGATAGATTTTACAAACTGCTGATCTTCTTTAGAAATCAGCATAGAAAACTTCTGCGACTTCAGTTCAAAGATTCTTATCTTGAAAATGGCAACATTTTTCACGAACCAAATTGACTAAAAGTATTTCATAGTGATCTGCGATCAGAACCCACAATTATGTATCCGTCTCAATGATGCTTTTAAATTTCTTTCATTTATATGGCAGCAAAGCTGTTAGTTATGGTATAATGTTTCAAATTATTTTAAAAGTATATTTATATACATGTATTTTTCAGATCTGATAAAATTCTTGAACTGAAGTAGACAATTCTAGGGCATGCCCAAAATGGATAAAAAAAAGGGGTGAACACATTCTGGAACCAGTTCAATTCTGTATTTTTGCTAAATAAATAAGATTATTTTCGCTGGCATTTCAGCCGGAATTTTAGGTAGCAGCTGTTTCATATCAATTATAGTCAAACATTTAACAACACAGATAAATGGCAGTAAAATGACTGAAGACATGATTTTAAGTCTTTTATTGCTACAAACCCGGCCCAGCTACAAACATCATAAAAAATAAACACAAATTTATATCATAATGTTTTATTGTCAGCAAATAAAGTCTTCAAAATCAGAAACAATAAACAATAAAATAGACATCTGCTGTATTTTAAATTAGTAATTAACTGTAAGCTAAAATTATCTGGAGATTGTTGGAAATAAAGGAGGTGTGAAACTTGTCAGACAAGCAATGGTAAAGAGATAGTCGGATATTGTGTGTCATAACCTGAAACCTGATAACTGTAGGTATTCCTGAATATTAACCTTTTCTAAATATTTGTGTGTGTTTTCTTCATGCAGGCAATAAATAAACTGTCAAACTATTGCAATCAACAAGGAAAGAGAGATACAAGCTACTCTACTCACAAGAATATTCTGGAAGAAAACACTTTTTATACCTCTTGTCAGAAGAGTAAAGATATCACTAAGTACCACTACCAACATATAGTATTAACAATGGACAATGTTTGTCATGTTAACCAGTTAGTTATAATCAAACAAGACCAAATATTCTCTGGTCAAGTAACAATTCCATACACATTTTCAATATGTTAAAAAATAAGACAAAACATGAACAGAATTTGATGACCATACTTTATCAGATAAAATTTATTACCTCCCTTGTCAAGTTTTCAAATTTTACAAATTTAATAAGAAAACATAAATGAAATATTAAGTACAATATTTAATTTAATAGTAAAATGATTGAAAGTATAAAATAAATATTGCTAACAAAACTTACTGTACTATTTCATACGGTTGAAGATGCAATTTACGATTTTTTACAAAGAAATCACCTACTATAGAGAAATATTTTATTTTTTTCTAAACTTAAAATCAACAATGTGGTGAGATAATACATCCGCCTGAGAGCATTATTATGCTGTGTAGAACATGAATAACCATCATCATCATCATCACCTTGGTGAGATAATGAAGAAGCTGAAAACTGCATCTAGGTTACTACATCAGCATAAACTATGTGAAACATTCCCTGTAAAGCAATACAGTTCCCTAAGCTAAGTCACTTCAGAAAATTTCTATTCTATAGCAGAAATAGTATTGCAATGTTTGATGCCTTGTGGGAAATTACAAACTAAGACTGCAATAGTTGTTTATCTTATCTAAAAGATTATTTTACAGCAATAACAAGTATAAAAATGGATGGAGACAAGAAGCTACTAGACCTGCTTAAAATGTATAATATCATTAGATCCTGGAAAAAGGGTATGAATGATAATGCAATGTTAAACTAAGTTCCGTAAGGGCGGCCATTTTGAATTTCTGATCGGCAAACGATTCACACCTTCAGTACAGGACCATCTAACAATCATTTCTGCGAAGTAAGAATTCTATCCGCTGTGTAGTTTAAGACAAGGAGATGTTTGAAATCTGGACCAATCAGAATGCATAATTGGCCCTGGTGGTCATATTGTATTTCTGATCAGCACCAATTTCACTAATCTGATAAAGGACCATCTACTTAACATTTCTGCTAAGTTTGGTTCAAATATGTTAGGCAGGTTTCACAGAAGAACACAAAAATGTGAAATTCCCATAGGGTTCAATGTTAAACTAAGTTCCGTCACGGCGGCCATTTTGAATTTCCGATCGGCAAACAATTCACAAATTAAATACAGGACCATCTAACAATCATTTCTGCAAAGTAACAATTCGATCCACTTTGTTGTTTCAGACAAGAAGATGATTGAGATTTGGACCAATCAGAACACATAATTGGCCCTGGCGGCCATGTTGAATTTCCGATCAGCACCAATTTCACAAACCTGGTAAGGGACCACCTGCTTAACATTTCTGCCAAGTTTGGTTGAATCTGTTCAGTGGTTTCAGAGAAGAAGATGAAAATGTGAAAAGTTAACAGACGACGCCGACGACGACGACAGACGCAAGGTGATGACAATAGCTCACCTAAAAACTAGGGTGAATTGACCTGCTCCGGAAGGGTAAGTAACTCCTAATTCACTAGCTTTATGTGCGTTTCTGTCAATATTCTATGTCAGAGTTTGTTGGAACGGGTAAAAAGTTTGTCAGAGAAAAACTGTCTGGCGCATTCTTATGAAATAGTGTTTATATTGTAGATTGAAAAATGCATTCAAGTTTCAATACTACTTTGCGGCAATCACTATGTATTTTAAGCTGCGCCGAGTTTTTAATAATTCTCTACGAGGATTTTTAATTGTGAACTCAGCCATTTGTTTGCCGAAAGAGGGCTCAATATTAAATATCAGTAAAGGTATTCAGAAGCAGATAAAAGTATGTACATCGTTATAGCATAGTATAAAACAAAACCTTTTACTGTGGAATAATTCTTTCTTTTGATTAAAAACAGGCAGAAACACACATTTAATTTAATGTAGCTCGAAAATCCCACTCCATAAAAGCCTGACATTGAGTATAAGTATTTATTTTTAATCAAAAGAAAAAAATATTCCACATTAAACAGTTTTTGTTTTACATGATGTAATAACGTTTTGCATACTTTTATCTGCCCCTGAAGTTCTCTACGGAGATTTAATGTTGAAAGTAGGAATCTTGAGTTTTGGCGGGAGCGCTTAAGTTTGACATAGATACAGTAATTTAAAAAAAATTGCGCACATTTCTTTTGTTTTGACCTTCTCTCGCGATCGATCTAAGAAGAATATCTTTTCAATTTACATTCAGGTGCCTCAAACCAGTTTTACAGGTTAACTAACTTATCCTCGTTTAATTACTTAATTATTACGCAGTTTTGACAATGTATACTCCCAGTCTTGTGTTAGCTCTTGCAAAGAACCACATCCGGCAAACAAATGGCTAGTTTTCAATGTAAAATCCCCGTAGAGAAACTCAGCGGAACTTGTCACATCTTGTTTACTAAAAAGTATTATTTCAAATTACTTGCACTTTTTTAATATTAAAAATAGATACTCTTTTATAAGATTATGCTAGACAGTTTTTCTTTTATAACCTGTTAAACCGTTTTAGCAAACTCTGACACAGAGTATAGTTACCAATTCAAGTTTGCCTACCACGTGTCTTTTATAAATGAATTTGAAGATACCAAAGGGGCACACAGAATTCGTAAAGTGGGAAGACAGACAAGACCATAGCCAAAAAATGAAACGAAAGACAAATATAAATTGAAGGTCAGTATAGCCATTGTAATACATCATTACATCATATATTTTTTGCATATGTGCAGCTCCAAACGCTATAAAAATTTATCAATAAATTACTACCTGTAGCTGAATATTGCACAGACCGATATATTTGCATGATTTTTCCTATTTCTCTGACAGTAATCATGCATCCAAATGTTTGCCCAGCTAATGGAGTGGAATCTTTTAATATAGCAACACCGTAGTTCCGAACACATGAACAAGTATAATCAAAACAGTTGTGCTGTACGTTTCATGTGACCGAATTGAACATTCGGATTTGGAGTCAATGAGAAACTCTATCCTGTGGTCGTCGGGAACTACGCT
>JARWCS010207118.1:0-13847 GCA_034783895.1 Geukensia demissa | reverse complement strand
GGTTGAAATGCAAAAGAAAGAATCATTTGGAGCTGTAATAAATGGGGGGCATGTCATTGATTTTAATAATTATCCATGTGCTTTACCTTTAGACGAAGCCTTGAAGGAATCTTTAATTGAATCAGATGGTTGTTTTATATGCGTGAATGATTCAACTAATTTAGTTATTAAGCAAGATGATAAATTGTATTTATTTGATTCTCATGCAAGAAATGCGAATGGATTGCAGGATAGCAATGGATGTAGTATTGTAATTCAAATGAATGATGAAAATCATCTTTATGAGCATCTTTGTTTATTTGTTAAATATGATAATCTTGTTCAATTTGAAATAACTGGTATATCAATTAAAATTATAAAAGGGAAAGGACAAATATATGAAACTGGAAAGAAATATAAAACATGTTTAAGAAATAATGATGATGATAATGATAGAAATATGCACATGATGAAATCTGAACGATCAGATGTAGAAATTCTTATGACAGATACTCCAAGTGTGGTTGATTTTATACCTGTTGATTTTAGTTTAGCTAAAAAATTGTGTAATATTATAGGCATAAATTTTAAATATTGTAATAAGAATTCATTTAAGAGTAATATAAATGTTTATAATATTGGATCTCCAAAGCACACACAAAGTATTGTTGGTGATGGTAATTGTTTGTTTCGTGCTTTATCGTATGCTATAACAAAAAAACAAAAATATCATAAAAAAATTAGGGAAGCTATTGTTAACCATATTTTAATCAATGCATGCATATTTAATTCATTTATTTATCCATCAAATGTACATGACCATGTTTTAAGTACTAAAATGTCCGAAAGTAATGTATGGGGAACAGCTCTTGAAATTCTTGCAGCTGCTCATTTGTTGAGTACAGATATATATACATATTTTGAAGGAAAATGGTTAAAATATTCTGCTAAGCAATTGTCGGATAAAAATATTGTTAATGCAAATGCAATATATTTGTTTAATGTTGGCAACCATTATGAAGTTGTTATAAATGTGTATGATAATCTGAATATCAGATCTAAAGAACAGAGCGATGGAATTTGTTTATTCAATAATCAACAGAAAAGGAGAAGGAATTTATTTCAAAATGTTGCAGGAAGTTGCAGTAAAAGATTGAAATTAGAGAATTATAATATAGATGAATGCTCTTTACAAATAAATTCTTCATTGCAAGCTGAGAAAAATAAATTATGTGGAGATTTGATTATAGAAGAATGTGATATATCAATGATAAAACCCTTAACTAAAAATGAAAAGGAAAAACAGAGATATCATATTGATCCTAGATTTAGATGTAATAAAATTGAAAAGAGGAAGTTGAGATATTTGCACAGTAAACAGATATTAGTTGATAATCCAAATGGGAAGTCCTCTGATTGGAAGAAGGGAAATTTAAAATTAAGCGAATGTAATCATGATTTTATTGGTACGGAGGAAAAAAGAAAAATGTACAATATCAAACACAGTAGTCAGAATGAAGTTATAGATATAAAAGAAAATTCAGTAGAAAAGAAATACGTAACAGACGGTAAGAAGCAAAGAGGAATGAGAAATGAAATTGGGAATAAACATGTCAATGAGAATGTTGACATAGAAAATATAAAAGAGCAAAGATTTGGTAGTATGGGAAAGAAGGGAGGAAATTTTAAAAACATTGAAAATGTTATTATTAATTTCAAAGAAAGTGTCAAAGAAGGACCTGAATATATATGTGCTTGCTGTTTGAGATTACTTTTTAAAAACCAGGTAATACAATGCAATAAATCATTATATGCAAAAGGTGTAGGTAAAAATGTTGTTAATGTGTGTATCACAGAGAAATATTTGCATAATTGTAGTGATAGTTGCATTGGAAAATGTAATTTTAATAGAAGTAAGAGAAATAATCTTTGGATTTGTTATACATGCCACAGAAAAATTCTTAAAGGTAAGATTCCAGAAGAATCTTTTGCAAACAATTTATTGCTTGATGATATTCCAGTTCAGTTGAAACAATTAAATCAGTTAGAACACCAGCTTATTTCATTGACTATTCCTTTTATGAAAATTGTTGCATTACCTAAAGGTGGACAAAAAGCTGTACATGGGCCATGTGTATGTGTACCATCAGACATATCTAAAGTTACAAATACTTTACCGAGATTTGAAGATGACAGTTGCATAGTAGCAGTGAAATTGAAAAGGAAATTAGAATACAAAGGTTATGAGCAGTACCAACTGGTTGATACAAAACATATTACGGATGCTTTGTTATTTTTAAAAGAACACAATCAGTGGTATTCAAATGTTCAGTTAAACTTACAATGTGGGATTGATGCAAAATTGAATGATTATTTTAATGATAATGAAGAGAATAGGGATACTGTAATAACAGATCTCGATAATAATGATGGTGAAAATAAGGGAGAAAGTGAAACAGAAAATGATGTTGTAGAACGTGAAATTCATAAAAATGAAGCAGACAGTTATTTAAATGATAATTTACGCAGCGTACAATTAGATACATGTTTACAACCAGCTGACATTGGGCAGGAAGCTTTAGATTTTATATTTGACAAAGAATTTAGTATATCACCAGCAGAAGGAAATACTCCTGTAAGCGTGTTACGAGAAAAGGGTTTAGAAGCAAAAACATTTCCATATCTATATCCAACAGGTAATAACACATTTGATGAGGAAAGAGATCAAAAGCTGTCTTTGTTGAGATATTTCAATTTGAGATTAATGAGTGTGGAAAACAGATTTGCTATGGACACATGCTATATTTTCTTTAGTCAGTATATGTCTGAATTGGATAGGGTAATGTCAAATGTTCAGATATCTTTAAGGAAGCAGCATATGTATTCCAATGGACAAAAAGTAACTCGGAAAATGTTATGTGACAAGAAAGAATTGAATGAATTATTTAAGAAAGATGAGGCAATCAAATATATGAAACCAGTGCGAGGAACTCCAGCTTATTGGCAATCCACCCAGAAAGATATTTTTGCAATGATTCGACAGTTAGGAATACCTACTTTTTTTGCTTCATTTTCATCTGCAGATTTTAGATGGACAGAAATTGCAGAAACTATTATGGAACAACAAGGAGATAACAGAAAATTAGAAAATCTCAGTTTTGAAGAACAATGCAAGGTACTTCGTAGTAATCCTGTTACAGTTGCAAGAATGTTTGATCACAGATTTAAGATTTTTTTGAAAGATGTCATAATGTCGGATGCTGAACCGATTGGCATTGTTGACGACTATTTTTATCGAGTAGAATTTCAACAAAGAGGTTCTCCTCATATTCATTGTTTGTTATGGATACAAAATGCTCCTATTTTTGGAGAAGATAGTGATGGGAAAATTACAGAATTTATAGATAAATACATAACTTGTCATATACCAGCAGAAGATGATGATCCTGAGCTTTATGAAATCGTTAAAACTGTACAGCAACACAGTAAAAATCATTCAAAAACTTGCAGGAAAAAGGGAACTGTGTGTCGTTTCAATTTCCCTAGACCACCATCTCAAAAAACATTTATATCACGTCCGGTTGAAGATAAAATTATAAATTTGGAAGAAGACATTGTGCCAAATGATGATGGGGAATTAGACATTCATGCACTTCAGGTTATTGCAAAACAAAAATTAGAAGGTTTATGGGAAGTGATTAGAAATTGTGAAGACAAAGATATTACAACATCAGAATTATTTGCTATGGTGGAATTATCTCAAGAAGAATTTGAAGAATATTTTCGGTATATTACATGTAGAAATACTGTTGTATTGAAGAGATGTAAAAATGAAATTTTTATAAATCAATACAACTCTCATTTGCTCAGAGCTTGGAATGGAAATATCGATATTCAATATATTTTAGATGTGTACTCCTGTGTGGTTTATATCATAAGTTATATTAGTAAGACAGAACGCGAACTTGGAATTTTATTGGAACAAACAAAAAATGAAGCAGCAGAAGGAAATTTAAATGCGCAACAAACAATGAAGAAAATAGGTACAGCTTATTTCCATCACCGAGAATTGAGTGCACAAGAAGCAGTATTTAGAGTTACAGGTTTGCATTTAAAAGAATGTTCAAGGAAAATTGAATATATTCCAGTAGGAGAAAATCCATGTCGAATGAGTTTACCTTTGAAACATATTCAAAGTAAGAAAAGTAAATATGGAAACGTGTCTGTTGATGAAGATGATGAGGAGGAGATATGGATGAAAAGTATAAATGATAGATACAGAAACAGACCTGATTTACCAATATTTAATGAGATGTGTTTAGCGTCATTTGCATCTGAATATTCAGTATTATCTCAATCACAAATTCCAAACAAAATAAATGAACATACCACATTCAAATTGAATAATGATATGGGTTATATAAGGAAGAGGACAAGAACTAAAGATGCTGTTATCAAGTTTGCAAGATTTTCTGTTGAATCTTCTTCAGAAAAATATTTTCAAAGTGTTTTGCAATTATTTTTACCTCATAAATTAATGGAACAGTTAAAACCCGATCAATTTTTAACATATAAAGAATTTTATGAGTTGGGGTATATTTGTTTTAAACAACCAGGTGATCTCATTTCTGTTAAGAGTATTGTTGACGGAAATATGCAAAAATTTGTGAAAAATGAAAAACAGTTGTTGGAAGCTCAACAAAAATTTGAAGAACAGGGACCACAGGAGGATGCATGGGCACAAATATGTCCCGAATCAGAAAAAGACAGATTGGAATGTATAAATATAGAAAATAGTTCAATTGTTATAGAAAATTTTAAGCAAAATATTGAAGTACCAGATCTAAGTATTCAACAGGAAACAAATAAAGGAGAATTATCAATTAAGAATACATGTTACACAAGATCAGAAATTGTACCATTATTAAAAAGTTTGAATAAAAAGCAAAGACAAGTATTTTATAAAGTTAGAAATTGGTGTATTAGGAAAGTGACTGATAAAAATCCTTCACCATTTCATGTTTTTATAACAGGAGGAGCAGGGACCGGTAAAAGTCATCTCATTAAATGTATGTTTTATGAATGTACAAGAATTTTAGCACGAATTGTATCTACTCCTGACGAAATAACTGTCTTGTTAACTGCACCAACTGGTACAGCAGCTTTTAATATAAATGGAATTACAATTCATAGTGCTCTTTCCATTTTTAAAACATTAACAGTAGATAAAGCTATTTTAGGTGAAGATAAATTGAATACGTTAAGGGCAAAATTGGAAAATGTTCATATTTTAATAATTGACGAAATTTCTATGGTGAACAAAAGGTTGCTATTCTTCATTCATGAACGATTTCGTCAAATTAAAAAGAAACCGGAAAATTGTCTGTTTGGAGGTATTTCAGTCATAGCTGTAGGTGATTTTTTCCAACTACCTCCAGTTAAAACGAAATTAACGGATAAACTGTATGTTAATGATCCATCAAATCCATTGAACTATCTTTGGAATGGTCTTTTTTCTATTGTGGAATTAGATGAAGTTATGAGACAACGGGAAGATGGGGTATTTGCTAAATTATTGAATAGACTTCGAACCAAAAGTATAAAAGATAAATTAAGTGAATGTGATTTAAATATGTTGAAACAATGTTTAAACAGTGGACCAGATTTGGCATTGCATATTTTTCCAACAAATGCTGAGATTCAGGCTTTCAATAATGAAATGATTATGAAATACTGTAATGATCCAAAAATAATTGAAGCAGAAGATTTTGAAAAGGATAAATTGACTGGGAAATTGAAAAAAAGGACTATGCACTTTTCGAAAACAGATATATGCTTACCGACATCTATTTTATTAGCGGTAGGAGCACGTGTAATGCTTATAAAAAACGAAGCAGTAAATGATGGATTAGTTAATGGTGTGATGGGAACAGTTGTCCAAATTCCTGATTTCCAAGCAGGTTCATTGCCAAATTGTGTGTTTATTAATTTTGATAATGAAAAAGTTGGGAAAAATTCAAACTTACAAAAATTCATAAATAAGAAAAGATGTGTTGGAATAGAACCATCTATTGAGGATATTGCTTTGAGGAATGGAATAAGGAAACAATATCCTTTGCGATTAGCTTGGGCATGTACTGTACATAAAGTTCAAGGGTTGACTGTGTCTGAAGCAGTTGTAGATTTAAATAAATGTTTTACTTGTGGTCAATCATATGTTGCTTTAAGTAGAGTTTCTACAAAAAAAGGATTACATATTTTAGAAATCGATGACAACAAATTGAATACGAAAATATATTGTGATCCAGATATAATGGTTGGTATTACACATATGGAAAGTTTCATAACGGATACATTTGTAGAATGTTATGAAAGAGATGTTTGTACATTAATTTATCATAATATTCAAGGATTGAAAAATCATAAGGATGATTTGATATGTAATACCGATTTTAAAAATGCAAATTACATTTGCATAACGGAAACTTGGTTAAATTCTGAATGTGACACAGTGTATATTCCTGGTTATGAGTTTAATCATGTACCTAGATCTGCCGCATACACAACTGAAGATGAATTTTATGTTTCATTAAAAGAAATGGCTCAAGGTGGAGTTGGTATTTATGCAAAAGAAGGTAGTAAATACCGAAAAATGAAATACACAGGGAAAAATCTTGAATGTATTATATTCATTATTCCAGATATCAATTTGGTTGTTGTAACAATATATAGGACACAAAAATACCAAATAGGGAAGTTCTTGGGAAACTTAAACTGTCTGATAGAGGATATATCAAAACTATCAGAAAGGATTATTATTGTAGGCGATTTTAACCAAGATATATTAAAAGAAGAGAAATCTGTATTGAATTTTATGGAGTCAAAAGAATTTAAACAAATAGTGTTAGATGCAACAACTGAAGGCGGTACATTAATAGATCATGTGTATATTAGAAATTGTTCTGATGTGCATATCCAAATACTACCAACATATTATAGTTATCATGACGCTATTGAAATAAAATTTAATATAAATTGGTAAAATTTATTTATAGATGTATAATTTGATAATGAATTTTATATATCTTTTTATACTGCCACTGATGGGTGTCGATGGCATTAAGTTTTACCGTCCGTCTATCCTTACGTCTTTCCGTTCGTACGACCATAAATTTGTTTCAGTAAAACTCAGCAACCACTCATGAGTATGAATTTAGATTTAATCTATGGCTTCAGTACAGTGCGTTGTATCGTGTGAGTGACTTTTATATAGACTTTATGTGTACCGGACTTGAACTTAGTTTGCGACCCTGAAAATAATTCGTTAACTAAAACTCATCAACCACTCATAGGAATGAATTGTAATTTGATATGTAGTTTCAGTACATTAAGTTGTATGGTGTGAGCCACTTTCATAAATGTCGTATGTAAACTTCCTGTTTACCTGGCTTGAATTTTGTTAGTACGCGTAAAATTTTTTCGTCATCTCTAAAATGTGCGATGACATCTGTGTGCCATGGACATTTTATTTTATGTTTACTATGGATGGTTAATAAGTTTGTTTCGTTTTACTCCCGAAGACTTTAACGTTCGGCAATGTAAACTCAGTAACCACTTATATTTATGATTGAAAATCTGGTATGCGGTTTCATCTCAGTTAGATGTATCGTATGTGTGAATTTTCAGTTAGCACATATCAATTTCTTGTTAACCGTACTGAAATTAGATTGTGTCCTTTAATTTTTTTTTAGATATAACTCAGCATCTAGTCATGGAAATGATTGGAAAAACGGCATTGGACTTAAATTTGAGTTGTGTTGTATATATGAATTTCATTAATACATACGGCAATTTCTGGTTTTTATACCCCTACTCAACGAGTGGGTGGTATATTAAATTACTCTTGTCCGTCCGTCAGTCCGTCATTCGGGCCTTCCGACCGAAATTTCGTCACAAAAATCTCAGTTCCCACTGCATGGATTCATCTATGTTCTAAGTAATTTTTGCTGCTATCGAAGTACATTTTCCTGTTTAAGGGAACTTTGTGATTTTTACTACATGGAATAATAGGAGAAATTTCCGTCACAAATATCTCAGCTCCTACTGCATGGATTGATCTGAAATTTGGAATGTAGCTTTATATAGATGAGGCATATGTTGTAAGGGATTTTTGTTATTATCGGATAATAGCTTCCTGTTTGACGGTTCTTTTCTGTTTACGTACAAAAAGATTTTAATGTCTTACATGGAAAACATTATGAAATTTATACATTATTTATCTTATTACTGAATAAATCAACATTATAAATAATAATCTGATAATGTGGTAACATTTTGAGACATTTGTAAATGCAATTTTTATTATTTTTATATTATTGAATTCTTTTTTTTTGTAGATGTAATCATTTTTGGATAGAATTGTCTTTTTTATTTAAGAAAAGTTTGTAGATGTGTAATAATGGTTATAAGAATTGTTGTAATTGTTATAAGGATTATGTTGTAATTGAAATAAATATAGAAATTAGGGAATGCTGATGTTAGAAGTTCTTAATTAATCAGTTTACAGAATGAAATTATGATGATGATGCATTGTGAAATGATTAAATTTAGAAATTATGAAATGCTGATGTTAGTGGGTTTTAGCTAATAGGATAACAGAATGGAATTGTGATGATGATGCGTTTTAAAAATAATTCTTTGTCATATGGATGAACTTCATATATATATATAAGCATGTAAGTTATTAAATTTTGTATCACTGGAAAACAGATCATAATGGCAACAATAAACATTTCATGTAAGATATTGAGTGATGCTGAAGAAAGGAAATACAAATCGAAAGATGGTAGTATACAATCATATTTTTGTATGTATATGTTTACTGAAGATAACAGAATGTGCTTACTGAAGATGTATTCTGAACATTTGGAAAAGCTGAAAAAGGGGAAATGGTACAAGTTGTATAGAATTCTAGCTGTGTCACAAAAAGAGCTGAAGATGCAATCTACATCAAAGGTATTGTAAAAAAATATTTTGTAACATTTTTATAATAAAGATATGTGATATATTTTTCAAAAACTCAAGTTAAAGTATAGTTCGTATGAAACAGATTAGTTTAATGGTAATTGTTAAGGTTTAACTAAAATCATTAATGTTTTTTTGTAGATATTCCATTTGAATAAAACAGAGATTGATGAAGATGAATTAAACAAAGTGATAAATCCTGTTGTAGGATCAGTGAGTGAGGCACTGAAAAGAAATCATGGAGATATGATAACTGTTGGTGGAATTGTGAAATCGGTATGTGTTGCATAATTATTTTGAACATGGGATTGTTCTTTACAGTTAAGTTAAGGTTAATCGGTTCAATAAAAATTAAATTGTATTTTCGTATAAGTTATCACTTGTATTTTTCATTTATTTCATAACGTGGCACTTCTATTTTTATGGGTCTTATAATTGTAATGGTGTTATAATTATAAAACATTAATTGGTATTGTTTTGTAATTATTGTAGGTAGCTACACCTATTAAAACAGAATGTTCGAATAGACAAGTATGTATTTTATAAATAGAAAGGAAAAATGTATACTGTATTTAATGGTGTTATGAATTTAAAAAGGGAATGTAATATTTTGTATAAAGATAAATCCATTTATAAACTGGAAAATACATAATTGTTTCTGTTAATACATTATACTGTTGAATTGTAACATTTATAGTAATGTAGCCAGTGAAATATATAAATGTATACAACTCTTTATGTAATTTATTTTATGATATATGTTTTATTTTTATTAGATGATAACGTTACAAGATGAAGTTGAAGAAGATAAAGTGATAACTATTAAACTATGGGGAGACAAGTTAATACCTTGTACCATTGAACCAGAGGAATACATAGTTTTTAAATGTGTTTTAGTTGAAGTGTATGCAGACAAACAGTGTTGTGTGTCTAATTCTTTAACAGAAGTCCAGGTATTTATGTTGAAATTTAATTTAAATTGAATTAAGTTAAAAGGAGAAAATTGATAGAAAAAGTGGTAATGAATATTGTATTTATTTAAGATGTTTAATATATGGTTCTATAAAATGTTAATCGCTTATATATGTATAATTTATGAATTGTTTAATTAATGTAAAAATCACTGTTAAAATAATGAATTTGTTCATTTAATTTTGCAAAGTGATGTTGTTAAAATCTATTCTAAAATTTTACGTAAGTTTGGATTTATAATGTTCAGTTTTAAAGTAAATGGAATGAAAGTGGTTGCATTTGTGATTTATCAGTAATCTGAATGGTTAATATGATGTTATGTTATTGATATAGGAAGATGTAATCGAAAAAGAAGTAAATGGTATAATTGACGGCGTTGATATAGATCAAAGGTAAAAAGTAATTTAGACATGTAGATACCTGGTACATTTGTAATCATATGTGTAATAATTTATTGGTCGCATCATTCTGATAATCGGAATATAAAATAATAATTTATTTTTATAATAAAAATTTAATTCCGAAAAATTTTTATATGATAAAAATTTATTTTTAAGTTTTTTTTACGGAAAACTATTTTATTCTTATGATGCAATGTAAAAAAAAATTTCCGAAATATTAGTGTTATTTCTCTTATAATATCTAGGAAAAATGATTATATTTAAAAAAATATGAGATAAAATTATGATGACAATGTTGTATTTATGTATATCAATAAAATATTTATGAAATTTATTAGTACGTATAGAGTAATAATTTATTTTACAGTCTTGTGTGTATGGGTGATCGTATTTTTGAGATTGAAACCCAGCTGATAGATAAAATTTATAATAGGGAAACAGAAGAAGTGACCTATGAAAATGTGAAGTTAACTGTTAAAGGAAGGAAAATTATTAATGTGTAAGTTGAAAGGAAATTTAAATATTAATATATCATTCAAGTTTGAAGCATTATTTTTGTCATCTTTCACAATGTAGGGTCATACAGAAATTTTTGACCATATAAAAAAAGTCAAAAAATGCCAAGAGGATATTCGAGAAAAAGGAAAAATAGAAAGTACTGACAAACATTAAGGTTTCTTTATCTCCCACTGCAACGCAAACATGTTGTACATGGGAAGTCATCTGTTTAACGGTTTGTCCGATCGTCCGCTTGTCTTTCTTTCTAGATATGTCATTATTTTTAAGAATTGCATAGGTTCATTCAAAATATAGCATCAATTTTTTTTAAATGCTTAGTTAAATACTAAGTAATTATTTTTTGTTGCTATAAAATTTACATTTATATTTGGTAGAAACCTTGAAACAGATGACGAGTAAAGCAGAACATGATGATTCAAGCAGTTTCCAGGAACTTATATATATAGACAGAGTTCTTAATACATTGTATATATTTAATCTAACTACACTATGTACATGTTTACAACATTGAAGCTAAAACTAAAGTGAACACAATACATAGATATATATCTATACAGTTATGAAGTATGGCGACTGTCTGATCAGTTAACGTATGAGGTATAACCCAAAGATAATTTCATATGAAGAATATGAAAACATTTAAGTTGTATAGTATTTTGTAAAAGCATTTTTTCTTCATGAAAAATCAATTTAGTTGTAATATTTTGTGGAACTTGTATTTCTTCATGAAATACATTAAAATGTATTACACATTTATAATGGAAAAATGTGATTTCATCATTTAAATATAATATTTAGTATTGTTAAGTGTTTATGGTACGTATATCATATCAATTTAGAATAAATAGAAAGATTTCATCGTATATATATAAGTAGTGTTCAAAATTATTTTGTTTTTAGCATTTATTAATTAATGTTATGTATATGATTTCGGACATAAGTAAAAAGAGTGACAATGAACGAAAAGTCTGTGTTTTATAACTGGTTTAAGGAGAGAACATTATATGACGGAGACATTTTATATAACAATACATAAATTGTTGAAAATATATTATAGGAGTATGTCAATTATTAAACATGGAATAGCTCATTATATTATTTATTATTAAAGTATGTTGTCCTACATTGTTGTTTAATTGTTTTTATGCATCATCTGTTGAATGAACATTAAGTTTTACCTTATTCCTGTACGTACCGACATTTGTATAACAAAATATAAGTAATAATACCATGGATTGTTGATATTTGATTTGATTTTTGGTATAAAACAATTGAAATTTTGCTAATTTGTCAACATTGATAATTCACGTGATTGAGAGGATGATAAAAAATGTGGTAAATAGTTAAAATGATAAATAGTACTGTGTTGGACTTTTCCATGTTTCTCTTGTTTTTAAGATTGGCACTCTTCCCATCTTGGAACTTATGCTTGTGATGAAATTGCCTACGGGAATGATCAAAATTTTGACAAATAATTTAAACATAATATATTTGATCATGTTTCTTTTGCATAATAAATTGGATGATGAGATTAAGTGTATCCTGTTTGGTTACTATCGGTTATCTACTTGCTATTTTTCACTATTATGAATGATAGAGAAACGATGGGATGTACACTGTAAGCAATTTTTGGATGCTGTGGGATATCAACTTTCTGTTTACTAGAACTTGGCTATTTTTCATTATCAAAAATGATAGACAAAATATTTGTCCAAAAATCTCACTGCATGGGTTGATATGACAATTGTAGCTTTATATTAAAGGAATATGTGTTGTAAGCAATTTTGGTTGCTGTTGAATATCTACTTCCTTTTTATACCACCGCAAAAATTTTGTGGTCGTATTATGTTATGGGAATGTCGGCGTTGGAGTCGGCGTCGGTGTCGGCGTTGGCGTCGTCGTCCGTAGACAGTTCCGTTTTCGTGCAATAACTTTAGTTCTATTATTTGGATCCATTTCAAATTTTAACACAATGATACTCTATATAAAATACAGGTTAAGATTGATTTGGGGTGATCTAGCCTTCACCGTTTTTTAAGGAGGGTCCAAAAGGGGATTTTTCAATTTTCAAATGTAAGTTTTTTATTTTTTGTCCAATTTTGATGGGTTTTTTTCATTGTATTCCTCATGAAAAATTCAACATAATAGGCTACAAGCGTCATGACCATTCTATTACTGTTATTGAGATATAGGGGGTCCAAATATGACTATGCCCTATTTTTTGAAACTTTTTTATTTCTTGTCTGATTTTGATGGGTTTTTTTGCAAATGATTCCTTTTAAAAATGCAACAAAAGTTTCTTTAAACATTTTTTGGAAAAATTTACCGTTTTCTTTAAAAAAGGGGTCAAAGGGTTAAAAAATGTGATTATGCAGGAGACAAGAAATTTTTAGTTTTCATCCGATTTTGATGTTTTTTTTTTCATTTTATTCCTCTCGGTATTATGTCATCTGATTTTCTGTATCTTGTAACGTTTTCGAGCTAAAACAGGTCAAGTAGTGGGGGGAAGGGGCAGTCAATTTCCTTTAATATGGAAAAATTTTATTTTTAGTCAGATTTTGATGTTGTTTTTTCCCATATGATTCCTCAGGAAAAATGCAACAAAAGTTACCTCAAGCATTTTTTCGTAGCTTTTTCCGATTTTTGTAAAAAGGGGTAAAAGGGTTAAAAAATGTGATTTTGCAGGAGATGAGAAAAGTTTTCATCCGATTTTGATGGGGTTTTTTGCTTTTGATTCCTCTCAATGAGAGCTTTCGGTAGTATGTCAACAGATTTTCTCTATCTCGTACCGTTTTCGGGCTAAAAGGGGTCAAAGTAGTGGGGGGAGGGGGCAGTCAATTTCCTTTAATATGGAAAATTTTTTTATTTTTTGTCTGATTTTGATGCAGTTTTTTCCAAATGATTCCTCAGGAAAAATGCAACAAAAGTTACCTCAAGCATTTTTTTGTAGCT
>JARWCS010206792.1:0-13852 GCA_034783895.1 Geukensia demissa | reverse complement strand
CATGAAAATCTCTCCACAGCGGAACCGGTCTGCGCTGTTCGGCACCGTGGCCCTTAAAAGAGCCGTTGTAGTACAACCTAAACAGCAAGTTACAGAAAGTCACCAAACAGACGCCATCTACATACAACGACAGTCCATCTAGTCGAATAAGTTACAACAACAGAACCTAGCCTCCTGACCAAATTATACCAACATCGTTCCAACGACAAGCTACAGAAATACTCTAATGTTCCACCAGGGACCGTCCGACTGAGAGCATTAATTTGTTGTGTAGGACGTTAAACACCATCAACCACCACCTAATAGATAAATACGCAATGTACAATCAGATTATTTTTGCTTCGCGACAACACAATTTTTCAAAATTTTGCAACTTTGTGGTATAAATTCATGCGATTATATAATTTAAGCTATTTTTGTTCCAAAATTTATAATTCTGAACTTAAGAGATGAATACACAATAAAGAATCCAGATTATTTTTTTTTGCAAACAGACAATTTTTCAAAATTTTCCAAATTTGTGGTATAAATTCATGCGACTAAACAATATCTGCTGTTTTTCATTTAAAATTTATGCTTCTGACCATAATAGATAAATACGAATGTACAATCAGATTATTTTTGATTTGCGACAATACAATTTTCAAAATTTTGGAACTTTGTGGTATAAATTCGTGTGATTAAATTATTTATGATATTTTTTTCATCCAAAATTTATAATTCTGACCTGAAGAAATGAATCTGCAATGTAGAATCCATATAATATTTTTTGCAACCAAATAATTTTTCAAAATTTTACAAATTTATGGTATAAATTCATGCAACTAAACAAGATATGCTGTTTTTCATTTAAAATTTATGCTTCTGACACCAAGAGATTAAATATGCAATGTACAATCAGATTGTTTTTGCTTCCTGACTACATAATTTTTCAAAATTTTGTAAATTTGTGGTATAAAGTCTTGTGATTAAATGATTAAAGCTATTTTCATTTCAAAATTTAAAATTCTGACCTGAAGAGATGACTGTGCAGTGTAGAATCCAGATTATTTTTTTTTTAAAACAGACAACTTTTCAAAGTTTTCCAAATTTACAGTATAAATTCATGCGACTAAACAATTTATGCTGTTTTTCATTAAAAACTTACGCTTCTGGCCCTTAGAGATAAATATACAATGTACAATAAGATTATTTTTGCTGCGCGACAACACAATTTTTCAAAATTTTGCAAGTTTGTGGTATAAATTCATATGATTTAATAATTTTAATAAGCTGTTTTCATTCCATAATTTATAATTCTGACCTTCTGGAGCACCTGAACTCACCCTGGTTTTTGTAGGGTTCGTGTTATTCCAGCTTTAGTTTTCAGTGTAGTGTTGTGTGTTCTAAGTTTGTCTTTCGATTCATTTTGTTGGCCATGGTCTTGTCTGTCTTCCAACTTAATGATTTCTGTCTGCCCCTTTGGTATCTTCTAATTTCTTAAGAGATGACTGTGCAATGTAGAATTCTGATAATTTTTTTTCAAAAACAGAGCTCTTTTCAAAATTTTCAAAATTTGTGGTATGAATTGATGCGACCAAACAATTTTTGCTATTTTTCATTTAAGATTTATACTTCTGACCATGAGAGAAGAATATGCAATGTACAATCAGATAATTTTAGTTCACAACAATTCAGTTTTTGCAAATTTTCCAAAATTGTGATATAGATAAATGCAGTAAAACAATTTATGCTGTTTTTCATTTAAAATTGATGCATCTGACCCTAAAAGATAAATACGCAATGTACAATAAGATTATTTTTTTGTTTATGACAACACGATTTTCAAAAATTAAGCAAATTTGTGGTATAAAATTCATTGGGCTGGATAATTTTGTGTTATTTTTCCTACAGTTTTTAATTTTGAAATTTGAGAATTGAACTTGAGAAAAAAAAGCCAAAATATAATTGTTTTTAATGTAACATGACATGTATCAATAAAAACTCTACAAATTTATTACATTTAAATACTTTTGTACTGCCTCATACAAAATCCCACTAAAATGGACAAATTAACACTAATAATAAAAGAGCATTCGTTCGTTCATTTTCACACCCACGATAAGCGCATTTGTTCATTTGTTTTCCCCATGCTCGATAAGAGTGTTCGTTTGTTAGGTTTCCCACGCACAATAAGATCATTCTTTTGCAAACGAAAGATACAATTGTTCGCTCGTGCATTTTTGTTTGTTCGTATTTCATTTTTCCTTTGTTTGTTTGTCTGTTTAGTTGTTAAGTTAAACAAATGAAGGTCTGTAACTTACCATAATTAAAGAAATTTATTGTATTTTGGAGATTAGTAGAAAAGGTTTGTTTGAAATGGATGCTTTACCGATTATAAGTTTATGGGCAAAATGAAGATAAGATCTTTAAACTTCTTGTATAGACTTATAGTAAAAAAATATTGTTTATTTCAAGTAAATAATCTGGCTGTTAAGTAAAAAGTAATCACCTTACAAGTGCTCTTAAAAAACAACAACTAGCAAGTAGTATAGTCAGTAGTTCAATTATTCATAATTTGTAATTTGATGGATGGCTGTCTTTAATGACGTTCTTAAGCTTATCCACATTTTAATACACAATAAGGGCAAAAATAACAAGTAGTTCAGTGTTTGAAATCTGAAGGTTTTTATTCTGTTATCAGTGTGAACAAAACACCTGATCAATCACATCCTATGCATGTTGTGTATTTCAATTAATTTTATTCAGCTGATTGATTTTAATGTTTTCCTTTGTAAATGTTATTAATCAAATGAAGTTATAATTGCCCTTCTACCAATTATAAAGTTGGGGCATCAAGGCTTATAATTGGCCCAATAATAGAAAAGTATTTTTATCTTTCTGAAATTAGGTCAAAGAAATGTAGTATAGTGAGGGATAAAAAATAACTATTTGAGGAAAAACAAATTCATTATGATGTACTTATGATGTCACTTTCTAAGCCTATTCAAAAATGGCTGAAAATGGTAACTGTCCAGTGAAATTTAAACTTATTTCTTATCAGAAAACATCAAGCACATTCAGGAAACAAAAATATTGTTATATCATTTGAAGGATGCCTCATAGTTTCGCAAAATCTGAAGTTGTTTCTTGCATGTTCATATATTTTTTACAATTTCAAAATATGTCTCTAAAACAGTAAATAAGACATTTTCTCTTAATAGCCTTTTTGGTGGAAATTTGTATATAAAGATGTGCCAGTATCAGTTAATCAGTACTTGAAATGTACATATAGGATACCTATATTTATTTAACATTGGTAATTTTGTATTTTAAAAAATAATCAGACTGCTTTTTGTTGGACCATTCCATTTACTGGTAATATCTGCTAATATTTAAAAAGTATTCCCCTATGAAACAGCTAGGCCAAATAGAATCCGACATGACAGATAGCATCATTAGAAGGTCCTTTACAAAGTTTTCTTGATTTATCCCAATCAGACTTTATAAATGATTACCAGTCTAATTGACTTGTTTAAAAACAACCTCATTTGAAACTGCTCTACCAAACTAACTGAAAATTAAATTTCAGCAATAGTTTCCTGAATTCAAATTAGTTGGACAACTAATTTGGCCACCATTGGAAATTTTTTTTTCTGATTGATTGTTCTTCAAACATCAACTCCTCTAACACTGCTAAGTTCAATGAACAGAAATTAATTGTGCATCATCCTTATGCTTTGCATTATAAATTTGCTCATTTTGTTTTGATTGGGAAAAAAATGCCATAGAAAATTTTTATATTTGATTGGCAAATTTTAAGAAAAAAATTGAACTTTTAAACTTTAAGCTTATTTATGGAAAATTTTACTCTTTTAAAATTTTGCTTTGAAAAAATTTTATATTTTGTCTTCATTAGAAAATTTTATAAGAGGGCATTGACAATTATTGTTTCTGATTGATAAATTAAAAAAAACTTTTCAGAATGTTCCTTTATAAAAAAAAATTAAAATTCCAGTCAGAACAGAGGTTGAAGTCAATTAAACTCTGTGGCCATGTGTCAAGTAGCATTACAGAGCCTTTAGTTATCTGTTTACCATGAGGGATGACTGGGTACCAGATTAAAGGCCATATAAAGTAAACTTTTAGATTCTTATTCTCCCACACCGAAAATGATGGGGAAGAGATCTGCTTTTTCTCATTTTTCATATAATTCCACCTTGAAAATTCATTTTGATCTACCATTTAATAACTAAAGTACTGAAGTATCTGGTGCAGAAATGAAGGATGCTGTAGAGTTTGTTACTTGGAACTCCAAAAATAAATATAAAATAGGAGATGTGGCATGATTGTCCATGAGACAGCCACCCACCAAATGAAAGTAAAATTCAAACATCTCTTAAGGAAAAAACATAAATTAAAAAAATTAAGGTAGACTTGTAGAGATTGGGTGGGTGATAAGAATTTAAAGCTTCAGCTGGCCATAGAGTAAATTTTATAACCACAAGTACTCTTCAATATGTCTTTGAATAATATGAAAGGGAAGCAAGAGATAACCCAGCAAAGAGAACACAAGTCAATAGACAAGGCTTACCTGAGAACAGGACAAAAACAAATACCAAAGGTCAACCAAGAGAACACAAGTCAATAGTCAAGGCTTACCCGAGAACAGGACAGAAACAAATACCAAAAGTCAACCAAGAGAACACAAGTCAGTAGATAAGGCTTACCCGAGAACAGTGCAAAAACAAATACCAAAAGTCAACCAAGAGAACACAAGTCAATAGACAAGGCTTACCCCAGAACAGGACAGAAACAAATACCAAAAGTCAACCAAGAGAAGACAAGTCAGTAGATAAGGCTTACCCGAGAACAGTACAAAAACAAATACCAAAAGTCAACCAAGAGAACACAAGTCAATAGACAAGGCTTACTCCAGAACAGGACAGAAACAAATATCAAAAGTCAACCAAGAGAACACAAGTCAGTAGATAAGGCTTACCTGAGAACAGGACAGAAACAAATACCAAAAGTCAACCAAGAGAACACAAGTCAATAGACAAGGCTTACCCAGATCAGGACAAAAACAAATACCAAAGGTCAACCAAGAGAACATAAGTCAGTAGATAAGGCTTACCCAGAACAGGACAAAAACAAATACCAAAAGTCAACCAAGAGAACACAAGATAATTGACAAGGCTTACCTAAGAACAGGACAAAAACATTCACCACAGAAACCCCCCCCAAAAAAAACATATATACAAGTACGAACAATACTGACCACACCAAAAAATTTTTGGAGTTAACTCAGATGCTCAGGTTTAAGCAGTTCCTGTCACAGTACATATACAACTGTCGTATTGCCCATTGTTAAATCCAGTGATTGGCAGTCTAAGGTTTATAAGTAAGACATTGTCAAGAAGATTTTATAATAGGGAATGAAATATACAGAACTAAAATTACGACTGATGGAACTATTTGTTTCTGTTTCAGTACCAGTATATAACATATTTTATCAAATAAATAAATTTTACTATTTCTTCATTTGTTTGCAGAAAAGATTTTGCTGCAGGTACCAGATCCAATTCCTCAAACAGGACATCAGTCTGATACATTCTTCAGTCCTTCTTTAGCTATTGGGATGTCAACACCTCCCCCTTCTCAGAGAAACACCCCTGCCACAAGTATCTTGGAAACATCTAGTTCGACACATGCTTACTCTGGTAAGTAGGGCCTCATTTTTTAAGAAAGATAATGGATTAGTGATCTTCAAGTACATTTTGATGGATGTTTTTTCCTTTAGATTTCTCTCACAGAAAGCTTTCATTGTATTGTCATTGGATTTGTATACCGTCACAAACAAGTTTGAGGGTATAGGAATCATCCTGTCTGTCTGTCAGTCAAACCACATACCTTGTAAGTGCGTCTTCTTCTAAACTGTTCGATGGATTTCAATGAAATTTTACATGAACATTAGACACAATGTGTAGATATTCACATAGGCAGGAATTTCATCTTGACTGATTAAGATTTCAGGTGCAGACAATCCAACAGATGAACTTAGTTTTACATAAGACTCTGTGTATGTTCATTAAACACTACTTCTTTGTTAAAGCGCCCAAATAGTACTTTTTTATGAGAAAATTCAAAATAACTTAGAATGCCTAAATAATTTACACATTAATAGTACTATATCTAGGGAAGATAACTACAAAATATTTGCATGCAATCTTTATTTATAACCGAGATATTTTATTTTAGAAAGGACATGCCTTCTACCATGAAAACGTCACATTTTTCTTCATAACGTCATCTAACATTTTACGACGTGCAACGCTATTTTCTTCAAATTCTTGTTGTTTTTCCTTGTTTATCTTAAAATCAGCGTATCATTATGTTTGTTTTATTTATTATGACCCATTATATCATCTTTAAGTTCAGCAAATATGTATGTACATTTTATTTTATTTACAATAAAATAGTACAGTAGTATCCGGATAGTCTTCGATATGATCTCTTCCTATTTGAGATTTAGTTAACCGGAAATTTTTACGGTAGTATTTCCGAAATGTGTTTCCATGAACACTACCAGTAAGAAGAAGACGTATTTGAACAAATGTCAACAACAACAACAAAAAAAAGAACAATTCCGTCCGATTTCAAGAAAAAAACTACATTTAACTCAGGCGAGACCAAATTAATTTGTCAATCTACGGACTCGCTTGCTCCAATTTTCTGAATATTAAAAAAAAATATTTTCCGCATCCCGCACCTGTTTGGTCCATTTCTCGCTCCATTTTAAGGGTGCTTAGAAGAAAATAATATACATGCATATTGTTGTACATGCATATATGGTTTATTACTGTGTTACTATTTCGTCTTGCTGCAGTAGTGAAAATTGCTTTAATATTCAAAAAAGAAGGTTTGACTTTTTAGAGTATAGTATGTTTTAACAAATTAAAAAAAAAAACATCCCATTATATGGGTTCGAAAAAAATTGTATCATTGGCTCCAAGATTTGACTTGCAGCCTTTAAAATAATTAAAATTTACTTAATTAAAAAATTCATATAACTCGATTGCTCCAATATTTCTGTTTCAAAAGTCCTTAGAGCAACAAATTTTATTTGTCGTGGCCTCAATCAACTGTAAAAAAAATCCCGGTCAGATTGAGTAAATTATTATATATTTTATATACCTTCAAACTCTATGCAGAACATTGCACCATATCTCTAAACGATTCACAAAGACAAGGTATGTGTGCCTGATCCTCCTGCTTTACCTGATTTTTTCTTAGCAGTGTCTTACGTAAATGTAGAAAAAAGTGTCCACTTACGGAAAGTTTTTAGTCAGCATTTTGCTTGCCGTGATTGATTGAAGAATAATAATAAATGCTCGAAAAGTATAAAACATGGCCCGCTTCGATTCTGGTGCTCTCATTTGACAACAGATGCGTTAAAAAAAATAACCCTGAAACTAACATCTAATGTGACTTTTATCCCTTTCTTAACCTACAATGCACCTGATCTTGATTTTCATTCAAATTGATATTCATCAATAGACCATTCTGAACAACAAGAGTATGGACAGTTACAAGAGGAAATGCTATAATGACAAAGGCTAAATATGATTCACAAATAGACAGACAGACGGATGTTTCCAATAGTCGCGTTTTTATAATATACAACAAGTACACGTGTATAGATGTGAAAGGGTAATTTTTTTTCGCCATTAAATATTTTCCGAAATCTTTTTTTCATTATTGACGGAATCAAGCCGGATATTATAACTAGAAAACTGAATGAGTCGGGCATGGCCCGCCGAGGCAAGCCTTCTATGAACTTCAAGCAGAGGGATGCTGGCAGAAATATGATTTCCACATATCTAATATTATCAAAGCATTCTCTGTAGTATAAACTGAGAAATCGATGACGGACAAATTGTTGACAAACAGAAAATCAAGTTTCAGTTAACAGGAAGTGGCTGGCCAGCAGCAGGGACAGATATATACGTCCCTGCCAGCAGATATTTAAATCGCTTACACATTTCAACTCATCCGTACAAAGCTTCATGCCAAATATCAAATCATTCCCTTGTGTGAAAGCTAAAATATCTGTGACGGAAAAATTGTTGACAAACAGAAATGTGAGTTTCGGTAAACAGGAAGTTGCTGTTCGGCAGATCTGAATATTGCTTACACGCTACAACTCATTCTTATAAACCTTTCTAGCAAATATCAAATCATTTCCCTGAGAATTAAGTGGGAATTCTTTGATGGAAAAAATTGTGGACGGACAGATGGACAAGGTGAAAACTAGTATAGGACACCCGCATTTAGGGCAGAATTACCTCATACAGACGTACAAAATTGACTACAAGTATAAATCTAAAGCCTGCTGAAAGATCTTACTAAAACATTGGTTGTACTATACATTTATCTTGGTGAAACAATGTAAATGTTAACTTTGTGGAGTGTTTACAAGATTTGTTACAGAGAGATTGCTGGAATGACAGAGGCTAGGGGTAATAAAAGTGAAACAGTATATTTATGTACTAATATATATATTACAATCATATTATGTCTAGAATAACGAGAAATATAACAATATCACAGTTCTTATAAAAAACATGACTTGATTTCATTTCACTGTGTTTGTTAAGGATATAACAAGTATTTCCGACCTACACGCGTTTCCATCCTGCACAAAACGTTTGGGCTAAACAATCGGTACAGTAGCAAGACATGTCTCTAATGAAGATGGATCCTGTAGAATCAGTTCTAACGGAGTGAAGTTTCATTGTACCCTTTACCGGTTTACAATTTTTAGCAATTGTTTCATTGAGGACTATCCCATAGCGGCTAATGTCGTCTTTTGAAATGTATTTAAATGTAATGGCAAGATTACTATCAGCTGCCCATGAATGAAAATCGCTCGCACTTTGAATGTTTACCTTCCTTTGCTTTATTGCTAAATCCGCGCACCGTTTAACTGTACCGCCTATCCCATCACACGGACCCTTCCCATGGCCGGCCTCAAAATAATCCCATGTGCAATTAATGTCCAAATGTTCCTTGTGCTTTCTTATCACAGAAAAAAATGTGTTTATTACGATACTGAGAAGTAGGACTGTCAGTCCAATAATGTATACAGCTAGCTTCCGGATCCACATTCTTTATCAATGGTACAAGTCTGTTAATGACCAAAAAAACAAATGTGGCATTATGATTAAGATCATTGGATATGAATGTAAAGTTCTTGTGATGTAGTACTCCATTGATGCTGTAATATACAACTACCGGATGCAAACTGACTAGACATTTATTGAAATAAGATATTGAACTTCGTCGCTAGTTTTACAGTTAAAGTTTTCCGCGAAATCCATTTGTGCAATAAAATGATGTGGTGGTAAATCCGCTTTCAGTGACCGTAGTGCATGATATTGGTTTCGAACACATTCAACGTGGTCTTTAAATTCAAACAATTGGGTCTTGAACAGTTTTAAAAATGCTGCACGCTCACCGGTTTTTGTCAAGATATTCATTCGCTGGCCTGCATCAGTATTCACCCTTGTCCATTCATGATACTCAAATGGTACACTGTTCATCGGAAAAATAGATTCTACATCAAAATTGTCTGTAATATCTTTGATAAATATGTCAGGACTGTCAGTTGTAATCAAACCAGCTTTGTGTAAGCAACGCAGCTTTAAGGCCATATTTTGGTGTTTTATACATAAACATGTATTACGTGTTGTGTACGAAACAAGGCAAAAGTGTTTTGGTCTGTATTTACAAAATCTTGAGTAAGACATACTTATGTTCATATTTTCGGAACAGAACTTCAAAAATAAATTTTTCATATGATCAGCTAGTATTCGTTTCTGGTTCTGTTTTCCATCTACTGTTTTGTAATCTGATTTACCAGGCATAACTGATGAATTGTCTCCCCGGTGTAAGAAATCAGAAACAGTTTTATGTATTTGTTCCTGAATTAAAAGCAGTCTTCTCCTTAAGACTTTTTGCAAACTTTTTGACGACTTTAACGATTTTCTACAAATCCCAAACACCCTGCTTGTGTAAGACATCATTCTATATCTTTTTGAAATTTTCCCACTAACAATTGATGATACTAGGTCTGGGTTGTTGATGGATTTGATTTCATCTACAAGTACGTTATTAAATTGCAATTGACGCCTTGCTCGGTAAAATCTCGATGGATCTAAACCACATCGTATCATTTCTGAAAAAGCTGATGACACTGGCGTTGTTGGCAACCTTGAATTATGTTGGGTTTGGTTTGGCGGAGTAGTATTTTGTAACTTTTTCAATTTCTGAACTCGTTTCTTTAGCTTCCAAACTTTTCTGTTAGATTTTATGAGTTCATTTTCCAGTTTAGCTAGTTTACGATTCGCTTTAGATATTGCTCTGCTTATTCTCTTTCTGGATGATGTGCGTTTTGTTGAGTGTATATCTTTTGACAAGTTTTGTTGAGCGTCTTGAAGTTTTTGTTGTTCTCTGTATTTTTTCATCCGTAGTCTATTTCGTTTACGTCTTCTCTCTAAATCACTCTTATTTAGTTCATTACTTTGAACATATGCTTGTTTTTTCCTTTCTCTTTCTTTTTGTAAGTATGCATCTCTATGTTTATTTTTTTTGTCGTTCACGGTACGCTTTTTGGTATTCTGTTTTGGATTTTTTCTTTGGCCCTATAAATGACAAAGAAACTTGCATTTAAAAATCTATAAAGTTTCGTTTTTTAAATGTACATGCTTAATATAAAATAGATACTATAGATTTTGCGACTTCACGGGTAAAAAATTAAACAAGTTTTTTTTTTTAAATCAGTTTTTTCATATATATTTTACCGTGGCCGTTTGGCGCTTGTTACCTTGATTGGGATTCTACTTTGTTGACCATGTTGATGTGACGTGTGTACCTGTGTGTGTGTGGCTTTCCCCCATATCCTTTCTAATTTTATGTTCCATGAATTTAAGAATACCGGAAGTAAAAGTGAAGAATCTTGATAAGGAATAACAATTTTGTTTGTTTTCTTTGGTTTGGGTTTTTTCTGTGTATTAAAGTCACATTGTACATAATACAAGTCGGTTATTTTGGTTTGTCAAAATCATGTTGAAAAAAGTTTGCAAAAAAATAAAAAATAAAAAATAATACCCACGGTGGGACTCGAACTCGATCCTTTGAAAATACCATTTTTGCTAATCCGTATGTAGAACCACTAGACCAGCGCCGACATGACATTGAATTGAAAAAATAAATACTTATTCCTACGATATCGATCCGTCAAATTATCTGACCTGTGAAGTTCATTATGGTTCATTTTAACTCTAACATAATACAACATGATAAACAATGAGAAGTTTCGCTGTCTGCATGTAAGAGTTCACTCTCAATTGTCTTAATATACTGGGGAAAATCTATACGATTTTTTATCTGTTTTTCTTCGATACATATATATTTTATACAAATGTATGTCCAAACCTGAATTCAAATGAATAATCTTATTTTTTAAATGTAATGAGTGTTTAAGAGATGTTTTACACGCTTTCAATTCGTAAAATATATATAAAAAATAATATTGCTTTTCAAAAGTGCCGGTTGTGAGTCTCGAACCTACACCAAATATGTATTTCAAAAACAGTAGGCCGACACCTTCACCATTCAGCCACCGACGCTACTGAAGATTTGGGGAAAAAAGTCTAGTCTATTCTGGGCCAAATTGATGTTTTCAAAAAAAAAAAAAAGAAAAAGAAAAAAAGAAAAAGAAAAAAAGAAAAATAAATATATCAAATAAAATAAAAAGATAAAAAATAAATTCTATAATAACTAAGAAAAATTGAGGAAACAGGAGATCCACTGTAGTCTAGCAATATTTTGATGCTTTTTCCGTGTCAAAACTATTTTTGGGACAATTTTAAAATCTGTAATTATCTTTTCAACACGGACACATCATA
Organism: Geukensia demissa; assembly: GCA_034783895.1. Lineage (NCBI taxonomy): Eukaryota > Metazoa > Mollusca > Bivalvia > Mytilida > Mytilidae > Geukensia > Geukensia demissa. The sequence continues at coordinate 1,901 of JARWCS010206792.1, read as the reverse complement.
AATATGTCTTACCATCCATTTCTGTTGAAACAATAGTCATTAAATCGACAAAAATATCATGATAGATCTGTGGACGCTGCCATTTCTCATTTTCCGGAAGCATAAAGTTGGCGTGGTAACGCGTGCAAATTCGCGACGTTTTTGACGTTTTCAACGGAAAACACATTCAACGGAGATTACATTTTTATATATTTTCACCATTTATTGAAACTGTGAACTTTTCTTTTGAAAATCATTATATGGTGTGTATATTGTGACTTATCTCTGCAAAATGACATACTAAATAATTAGTTAGGATTTTGCGTTTTAAAGGGAAAACGTTCCACGGAGATTACATTCTTAAAAAATCTGTGCTCAATTTTGCAAGATTATTCTTCCTAATTCAAAGGAACCTAAAAATATCAAAAATATTGAAGATAATTATTTCTACATACACACCTTACACATTAAAATACAATTTAGCTTTATTTCTCAACAGAAAAAGTCGAAAATACAAGTAAGAGCTGGTTTAACGGAGATTACATATTTTACGGGGAATGACTTAAAAGTCTTATATATGACACAAATCAAAATGAATCAAATCATGAAAAATTTGAACATTTTACCTACATATGGTTGTACATGAAAACACTTAACTAAAACACGGGTTTTGTTTTTTCTTGTAATAAATTTTGGTTCAATACGTTCCCGCCGTTGGGGTGAATGTCATTTTTTTCATTATACCGTCACTTCAAATCACTGCACATGCGCATATATGATGATTTGATAATTCAAGTAATAGTTTTTTCAGAAGTCAAATATAGTTTCATTCAAATTTTAATTCAAGTATGATGAAGTTAAACCTAATCCCTATGTTTTAAGGCTGAGAACATAAATTACTGAAATTGGGCGCTTTAGGGAAGAAGTAGTGTATGCACTTGGGGATCTTTGTCATATTACACGATTTATTTTCCTTTTTGGACCCACTTTCCGTTGTTTTAGTTCATCTGTAAAAAGAAATGTATTTGTTGGGCATATGAGAATGAGGTTTTTCTATGTTTACATGCTATTTGGCCTTAGCAACTAAAACTGGCAATTTTACAGATAAACATGATGCCATGTAAAGAAAAGTACTAGTTCTTTAGGTCGAAACAAGGATAGAAAGCTGCACATAAAGTAACCTATGTTGAATATGGTGATTTTAACTTATTCGCACAAACTTTGCAAATGACATAGTGCCATTATGTAGACTGCAATTTAAGAATATGTGGGAAAACTTTTGGCCAGAAAATGTCAACAGCAATAGGAAAATCTTATTTGTTAATGTAATTATCTTGGTATTTGTAACTAGTTTTAATCTTGTTATCAATAAAATTTATATATTTTCTATTTATTGGCTTGCAAGAATAACAAATTTTAAAGAATAGCTATGAAATTGATCTCTCAAGCTTAAAATGGCCATGACAACAGATTTAAGGTCAAATTTTCAGTTAGTCAAATTTTCAGTTAGTCAACATTTCAGCAAATTATTGCCCATTTACTGTAAAGCGCATACCTTCTGTATAAGTGCACAAAAATTTTATTTCTAAACTTATATGCATAATTGAGGAAACGTTTTAATCGTTATAACCTGGAGAATGCAAAAACAAACTAAAATGTAGATATCGAAAAGAAAAATTTCTACCTCAAGAATGCTGAACACAGATTTTTATTTTCGTATAAAATTTCAGGGATTTTTCCAAATTATAAATAGGTGTTGTATAGGGAATTTCATTTATTTGTTGCCTATAACAATAGATTTGGAAATTTGTTTAGTAGTCTTTTGTTAAATGTTTGTTAATAGGTTAACCTTAACAAAAACAGGATGACATTTACTATTTTTACAAAAATCATAGCCAATTGTTTTATAAGGGCGTAACTAC
>JARWCS010206683.1:0-13853 GCA_034783895.1 Geukensia demissa | reverse complement strand
CTTAATAGTATTATGGCCTAGATGACCTAGCTGCGATAACCACATATATAACAAAACGGTTATAAACTGTTAATTCTATATATAAGCACTATATTTCAACCAATTTCTCCGCTCAATAACGGATTTCTCAGGGACGAACTTAAATTTAGACTTGGTCATTTATCCATTTGCATTTCACCCCGGAACATTCCTCGTTTTAATTATTGTTTTATTTTATTTACATGAACTTTCATTGAACATATTGTAGCCTAAATGTGATTTTAATTTTTGTATTTCAGAATTTTACCGTTTTTTTTTTTTGTATTTTTTTATTTTTAAGTTCACTTCATGTTTACAAGGTTTGACACATAAGATACAATGGTTGACAAATATAAACATTTTGGTTCATTAAGATTTAGTCAGTGTACGAAAAAACAAAATATATAGAAATCAATAAAATATAAAGGTTTTGTCATCACATATATTTTTTTTACATTACATACCCTTCTTTAACATGAAAATGGCCCCGTTTAGGACCAGATATTTTGTCTCCCAGCCACTGGTTATTTATCCAGCTAGTATTTCAGGAACCCGTCCAACGATACAGGAAGCTACTATACGTAAAACCGTAGACCATACACATGTAGGCCCTAGGAAATTCAAATCATTCGTTTGAAACCCATACGTCACGTTATCATCACGTTTCAACCACTTAAAACATCACATAATTAGTGACTTGAAATTTGTTACCGAAAATATGACTTTTTTGACATCAGCAGTTAAGAACCTATAAAAACGTACCAATAATGACGTACCTTTTTAGAGATGGATCAGGACAAAGAACAACTGCCGGAACAAACAACCGTTCCAGAAATAAACAGGAAACCCAAACTAAGACAAATGTTCCGGAAAAGAAGCCGGATCCAAACACTAACGGATAAGGGACAGTAAATGTATGCCAGAAAAAGAGAGACGAATTTCTAGAAAACGTCTACAGAGCATGGAGTGATGTCGATTTAATTATTCAGTCCTCCGGATAATGTTCCAGACATCCGATCCGCCGAGGAACAAATCGTCACAGCGTTCGGCAAATACAATAGTCTTTCCAGGAAATTTCTTGGATTTCTTCAAGCCATCCGATCGACGAAGAGTTCCCTACGCCACCCTGGCAAACACTTGCTAGCAGAAAGTCGACGTTGTCCTTGAAACACGTAAGGAGCAACAAAGAAGCCTAACAAAACCGGCGAAGTCAAAATCGACCAGAACCTCAAAAGGTCGCAATGGTTCCGAAGCCGGAGGTTCAAGTTGTTCCAATATATCGTAGGTGCCAAACTGAAACGTGCCAAAGCTGAAGCTTCCAAGGCCAAAATCGCCTTTGCTGAACAACAGGCTGAAATTTCAAGACGCATGACGCAAAGGAGTTCTCAACAAGAAGAAAAATGGCTGCTCCGGAAGAATAAGCGGCCCGTGAAAAGATTGAAATGGAACAACGTGTACAATCAAGAAGCTGCCCGAATAAAGGCTTCATTAGAACGAAAAGCCGCCCGGCTAAGAGGACAAGATGAACTAGCAGCTGCCGAAGAACGACTCAGCTTGCCCTTTTAGAATCGCAACGAGAAGCCACAACTGCCGCAGCTGAGGCCCGTGCGCTAGAATGTGACGAGAGTCGACAGGGCGATTTTGACAACAACTTTAGAGAGTGAAAACCCGCTGACACGGGAACAAAACTTTATTAACCAACAGCATGAGCCTGTTGAAACCAAAACAGTCATCTAGAATAATCCGGAAGCTTTGAACACTCAAACACCGGAAATTGTGAACACTCAGATAACAGGGAATTACGTGCAGGTGCTTAGGGAGAGTAGCCTACCGTATTTCTGAATCAGTAATTTTGTGGTCAGACTAAAATATTAAGAATTAACACCACAGTTTGAATTATGTAAACTGTATCTTTCCAACATACATTCCAGTACCCAAAAATAAAAAAAGAGCACACAACTCATGTACAGGGAAGCTTTTACGACCTCCACACAGCACAAGAGAAAAACTCCGTAATAATATTTAAAAGACAGAATATGAAATATATGCCAGAAAGACACAGTCCACATCTTTTCTGGATTGTGTATACTCCACAATTTTTCGTAAATGTCGTTTTCCGTCTTGTTCGTGTTCTTTAAGATTGTCGTGTCTGTCAACTTCCCCCTTCGGTTTTCTTTCACTTCCTCTTTTTTGACTGTTAATTTTGTTTTTTCACCAAATCCACAAGTCTAATATCCGGACAGCGCTTGTACAAATTCAGCATTCACATATAATCCTGTCGTCCACGTGAATACTGGTGACCTCAACTTAGCAGAAAACATTATTGCCAAAGGGCCAAAGTTGCGTGAGCCTCAATCCTTAACTGGAAGTTCAATTTTAAGATCTTTTGGATTCTGTCGAGTATGTAAGATAATGGCGAAACACAAAGTAGGGAACTAGGTAACCTTTCTGAATGGGTGAAGGCTATGAGTTTTTTTTAATGTAAATGGGAATTCACAAATTTGGACGATCTATTTATACATTTAAACCGGTCTTCAAAGACCCGAGTGCTGCCAGATATCTCTCTGACTACATGAAAAAAATATATTTTCGTCCCTGCTGACAAAGTCCCTATAGACATTGTTTTTGTTTGTAAATCACATTACATATACTGCTTGATAAATGAATTGGACGTTGCCAATTAATTAGGCAACCCAACATATACCCTGATCAAAGGAGAAACACTTGACAATCATCGGTCAGTTTTGTCTTCATTGGGAATTTCAACTAAGCAGGAAGAGTTGATCAACCTTCACCTTGTTGGATTCCAAAGCTACAAGTGTCGATACATTGCAGGTTCTGCCAAATGATTCACAAAGCCTCTTTCCAAGTTACTGACAGTTATTTTATCAGCAGACAAGCCATTCTAGAGGTGGCGTGAGTAAAATGTCGAATCGAAAAATGCAAAAAGTCTTTTTCACTGCATGTTCCCACTGAGCATGTGTATAGAATATTAAAGTGTGGTATAATTTCTGTATTAAATTTGCAGACATTAGAGAAATAAGTGTCATTCCTTGGTATATTTCCCCGTAAAATTTAGACACTAACTCTATATGACACGCGATAACCACAATTCGATTAACATACTTTAACGTCGTTAAGCTTACTTAAACGATCGTTCATCTTAGTTTAACGACGTTAATTCACATGAACGGCCGTAAATGCATCAACGCGTTTATCCTGGTTTAACGACGTTAATTCACCTGAACGACCAATCATCCTAATACAACTCATTTATGTGGTTCCCGCGTCGATAATGTATAATAATTCCATTAACGGTCGCAAATATTTTAACGACTGTTAACCGTAAATATGATTTAAAAAGCCATAATTTGCATAAACGGAATTTACAAGTTGACCGTCGACGACTTGGACAGTAGAATTGTTAGGTTGTCGACAGTTCTTTCGCCAGAGAAAACAATAATTTACAGTTTTTTCTTTGTAAAAATAAAACCAAACACCTGCTCAAATTATATAGGGATTTATATAACAGTTTTATATGCGTTCACAAAAATTCTTATGTCTTAGATTTGTGATAAAAATTGTTTAACTTACCATTAAAACGTGGATTATATCCAAGATAATAATATTATGTCCTTAAGAATTGTTACATCCAGTTAAAATATAAATTTGGACAGTGCTAATAATTATGATTTCCTGCTTCCACTTTTAAGTATGTATATATCTCTAGTAATAACGGAAGCATCATGAATGTAAGTTTTAGGAATTTACTGTCTTGTGCTTAACAGTTTAAACTGCAATTATAATAATACATTTATCCTTTAATACGGAACACCAAATATAAACACCCCTATTTCCGACAATGGACTTGATATTTTCTCTGGCGGGAAAATCTCACCTGAGTACCCTAAAATCTTCTAAAACCCGCTAGATTCAGTATTCTTGGTCAGTTCTATGCAGGCCACTCGAGTGTAACTTCTTTGGAAATGTATTGTGATTTTGCGAGTACATATTAACTATGCATTGTTCCAAGGATTAATTGTGGCCAGTGTGTTGGCAATTAATGTTTGAAACGAATAATATAGTGAACCAGTGTGTTGGTCATAGTGCATGGAATTCGATGTGAAATTCAAAGTGTTTCCCGTGTATTTTGTCAAGTGAACTATGGTGCCATTGGAACTTTTTGATATTGTGCGTATATAACCTTGTTCGGATAAGGGATTCGGACCGTGTGTTGGTCAAGAGAATATTCAGTTGTTGTGCACATTGTAACTTTGTAGAGTTAAGGAAATAAGGCCGTTGTAGGCAAGTGTATATTGATTTCCTGTGCACATGGCAATTAATGGAAAGGCCGTTTTATGGGTTAAGTGAATATTCGATCCCTGTGCTTATTGTGTTTTTAGGTTAAGTGAACGTTCCATGTGACACCATTGTGTGCAAAAGGACTATCATGCATTGTGACAGAATCGTTAAAACGGCTAGTTATATCCAGAGGAGTAGCTGTTCAAGTGTAATATTCATTATATTTTTGTATTTTCAAATTTGTTTGGCTACCATTCCATGTGTGATATGTACGTTACCTTGAATCCCGGGGTAACCTGGTAACGAACCGAGAGAATGCAGTGAGCGTTCTGTGAGACGCCAGGCCTACACGTAACAAAAAATATTAAAGAATACAACTATCACATTCCGGGCGTTCTAATAGCGTTCCTTTGTTAAAATATACGTAATAAAGATGGTCATTCGATAAAATTTCATAAGCAATTATATCTGCCGTAATCGAGAAGGAGTAATCATTATTGATAGATATGGGTACTTCACTGCTAGGGTTGTCAAATGTCATTTAAATTACGGGAATACTAATTGTTCGTTGTACATATTTTAAAGATTGAACGTTGGTAAGTTACAAATATACTTTTTTGGCGTGCGTGCATTGATTTTGGCATTATCTGGAAATTTAAGGTTTTTTAACAATTTTTTTTTCTAATTTGGACTTCCAATGTTTTTGTCCCTACCGATCCTGATGGTGTATCCAGAAAAGCGCTTTGTACGCAGATGAATTTTTGAAAAATCTTTCACAAGCACTTGTTTCTAATTCTTTTTTTTTTTTTTTTTACTACACACACCTAACCCCAAGTCTATTTTCTTGGGGTAAGGTGTGGATAGTAAAAACAAAGAATGAGAAACAAGTGCATGTGAATCTTTATAGACATTGTAGTCCAATTCTGTTTTTGCACCTTTTGATCATTTTTATATACATGCACACTTTCTACTAAACGTTTGCATGTATACGTGAATATGTTGGTACTAAGTGCCAATGCTCACAAAGCTAAAAATTCAACATTCAAATCTTCTCATAAAACTTTTGTAGAATTGATTGGTGTTTAACGCAACGTCGGAATAATGTTTTGGTCTTAATGGCTCGCCCCTGTCTTGTGTTTTTACAAGAATGAAGTGTAGTTTCCATGTCATGCGAATGGGTTTTTTCGCCCACTCTGACACCTTTTATCTGGAAAACGGTAAGAGATGGAGAAAATCTTTTTACAAACTTCTGAAAGCTCTCGTTGGGACGAATCAAATGGAAAAAATCTATCAAAATCCAATTAAAAATAAAAACCCTTTTGCCACACTTAAAATACAAGTCGGCAAATGCTTCAAAAATGCCAATGAGTAACTTTTGTTACATTTTTTCGTAAGGAACCATTAGGAAAACCCCATTAAAATTGGATAAGTAACAAAAATTTTCCAAATTTAACAGTGTAGGCCGTGGCCATTTTTAATCCCGAATACATGTATCTCAATTAGGGGTCAATAATTACCCTTTTTTCCTTTCTCGTTGTCTTCCCTAACTCTGTCCGCCCCTCCTTCATACTACTCATCTTTGCCTTAACAATAGTGACTGAATAAAGATCGGTCTGGAGAACGATTGATCCACAGTGATCGATCTTGTAGATATATAAAAATAGTCACGGAAAAAGGGGACATATTTATGCAAACATGCCGGTGAAGTGCATAATGTGTCTGCTCTACATGTCTTTCAGCAAAAATAAGTATCTCACCTCCACAAACTGTGCATCTTCAGTTTCGGTTTTCGGTTGAACTTGCAGTCTCGCTGACAAGCATTGCTGTAAAACTGTTTTTGATTTTTTATCGTCATTTGTTTTTTCAGACGTCATACTTTCTGTTTCGTTGCCGGTGTCAAAACATTCTAAGTTATATAACGAGAAATATTTGTCATGATATTTTGACTTAATACTTGATTCGGAATTTTAAAAAATGCTTGAAAAAAAGAATTATTATTTGTTAACGTTTAAATCATTGTATTTCAGATCTGTTTTTTACGATAAATTCTTAAGCGTTTCGTCGAATCATTCGGAAAAAGCAGTGCGTAATTTTTACTTTTCAAAATGTCAGCGCCCATGGGACACGATCGGTCACGACCAACACGAAATGACGACGGTGAAGTAGATGATCCGCTTGATAAAATGCTTGATAAAACCGGTTGTAAAGAACTCCATTATGCCGTTCAGGTAATGTTAATTTCTTGAATAAGCAACTTGTTGATGATTACTATTAATTAAAATTCAGATATTAAATATTTATTGGATAAGGCACAGGTATAAAGCCAGTGTACAACAAAAGCATGGCAAACAATATTTAAAACCATTTTATAATACTTAATGAGTGAAGAATATTTCAAACATTATTTCTACATAACAAAATTTAATAATTTGTAGTATATAACTTCAAAAGCTTGACTCAAAATTGTTGCATATAAGTCATGTACTATAAATAGAAGGAAGAACGAGCAAACTGTTAACCTAGTTATAGGTCGGCTATACAGTCAACACCAGCTTTAACATAAACTGTGTGAAGGTCTTAATCCAAATTAATAGGGCCACCATGGTAATGTCCATGTTGGTTTAAATAAGTTATTTTTGTGAAATTATTCCCGAACCACAGGCTTTTTTGTCTCTTTCTTTGTCTTTTCTACTCACGCCCAACCTCAATGTTTTTCTTGGGGTTAGGTGTTGAGTTAAAACAGCTAGTGCCTGATAATCGGAAATTGATGAAGGCATAAAAACAATTTTCTATATATCATTTGTCTTGTGTTCATAATGTTTTTTTTTCTTGGTATTAAACATGGTATTAGTTTTTAGTTAAAATTACTTCTTTGTGTAAAATACAGAATAACTAATACAGAAATTAGATATATATATAATCCGTATGAAGGTTGAAGAATGGGTTTTCTGTGACGTCTGCGGTCTTAGGAGTTAATACTTCGACTGTTAACGAAATTGAAGATAATGTCGCATGAATTCAGGTAAATTGTTTAATAAAAGTTTCAAACTTGTTCCAGTAAACCGATTCATTTTTTTTCATAGATCCTTGGTACTATGTTAATTTGTCGTTTTTAGGAGGTACCAATTGGGAATTTCTTATATTTCAATGTTAGTGTTGTCCAATTTGACAGGGTTTCTTTCTTTGAATTATACAAAATTTTAAAAGATAAAACACCGGCTTATTTAAAGACATTATGTATTCCCAACTCAGAACTTTATAATAGAAATTTGAGATCTGTGTCAAATAACAACTTAACAGTTGTCCGCCCTAATACTAATGCAATGAAAAAATCGTTTGCTTATAGTTCAGCCATACTTTGGAATAAATTACCCCTAAACATTAAAAATTCAAATAGTTTAAATATGTTTAAAACAAAATGCTTTAAACATCTAAGAAATAGATAAAAAAAAATGATTTAACTGTTTCTTTTATTGTAAATTACCATGTTGCATGCTCTTATTGTGTAAATATGCATGTCAACGAAATGAACATTGTAACAGACTGTATTTTGTATTGTAATTTTGAGGGCCTCAAGTTAGACTAGTGAAAACTAATTGAGTTACTCTCTTGAAATAAAGTTTATTATTATTATTATTATTATTATTAACCACTCACTTTCACAAATTCTTTATCAATGAATGCAGTAATGTACCTCTTATTTTATTTTCCCAGGAATTCAGTGCATTAAATTCTTTGTGCAAATTTGACTTGCCGTATTCTGAAAAGAGGGGATACTCTCTAATCCACTATTTCTTCTTAACCATTCAAAAAAAAAAAAAAAAAAATTAACAAAATTTTAGCAGAATTCTTATCAATAGAGGTAGCATTGCACCTCCCATTTTATTTTTCCATAAATCAATAATTTAAATTTTGACCCAATTTAGACTTTTAAAATGCAGTGAATAAAGGGGGTACCATTCTAATCTTCTTCTCCTCCTTAACCACTCAATAGAAATTTACTTTCACAGATTCTTTATCAATTAATGTAGTAATGCACCTCCTGTATTATTTTCCCAGGAATTCAGTGCAGTAAATTATTTGTTCAAATTTGACTTGCAGTATGCTGAAAAGGGGACAATTATTTTAATCTGCTACTCGTTCTATTCACTTTTCAACAGAAATTAACCAAACATTACAGAATCCTTATCAATAGATTTTATTTTATTTTTCTAATCTGCTTTTACTCCTCACCCGCTATATAAAAATAAAATCTGTTACATATTCCTTATATATAGATGTAGTATTGCACATCATATTTTGTTTTCCAAGGAATTAAGTGCTGTAAATTCTTACTGCAAGTTTGACCGGCAATAAGGGAGATGGGGGCAATAATTTCCAATTTGCTACTTTTAAGCCATTCAACAGAAATTAACAATAACTTTTACAGAATACTTATCTAAACAGGTAGTATTGCACCTCCTGTTTTATTTTCCAGAGAATTCAATGCTGTTAATTCTTACTGCAATTTTCATCTGGATATTTATAAAAAGTTGAGGTTGGGTACCATTTCTATTTTCAGATATTCTTCCTTAAGCTGTCCGCAACAGTTATTAACCAAACTTTCACACCTTATGTATAGCTAAGTTCTATAGGACTATTTCCCCTCATATTTTAAGAAATAAAGAACACTTCTATAAATTGTTCTTTGTAAGGATGTATTAACTACCACCCATTTTCACCTGTCGCCTTCAATTTTTACTAGGCAAATAGAAAGGCGGCGATACATGTCTTCCTTGGAAGACTCCATATATAAGTTTGCAAATATTACCGCTATAATTTCTGAATTTTATAACTGATTTTCTCATTATTAACTCTCCATTTCAATGTAGCACAAAGAGTATAAATCTTGTGCTTCTTTTCGTGGTTTGCAACAACAGACTTCTTGTTAACGCCAAAGCTTCTAACTGGATTCCTGACATGATAAGATTGAATTAATCGGAATGAATATTTTACCGATATGAGATAACCACATGTTCCCATTGATGTCATCACAATTCCGGTCTTCTTTGTTACTAACCACTGATTTTAAATATTAGTAATACGACATTTGTCACCAGTAGCGCAGATGATGCTTAAGCTACGATGTGGGGGGAGGGAGGCAACTGACCTCTACTTCGTATGTATTTGGTCCATGTTGCTTAATCTTTAGTTTGTATTCAGCGTTTTGTGTGCTGTTAATACTTCATGGTATTTTCTGTCCTTAGAGTTTGTTTTTGTCCTTTCGATATCTACAAACTCTCTCTAAGCATGTATACATTAATTTTTTTTAAATCAATTTAAGTCCCGATTTTTAAACCTTTCAGACTAATTTCGAACTTCAAATCGGACACGGACACCCCGGAGAACAGATTGTAAAGATCGCAGAAGAACAGGGAGCATCGTTAATAATGATAGGATCCAGAGGTCACGGCTGGCTGCGTCGGACGATTTTAGGCAGTGTGAGCAATTACGTTCTGCACCATACATCTATACCGGTACTAGTCTGTAAACATTTTGAACAGTTTATACCGACAGAATTGGGTACCTAAATGGTTTACTTATGATGATTGGATGCTACAAAACGACAACACCAATAAACAAACAGAAATGGCGTTAACGTACATAAAATACCAAATCATGGTTAAACATGCAAGTAAACAGCGTTTTAATCGATGTTCTTCATCTTATAAATTATACATCATTATTTATTTACATTGCATTGTTTTGGAGATAACAATTTCAAAGATTTTAAAAATATTTAAAGATTGTCAAGATATATATCATTTTATCATTGTAAGAACAGAAGCACGTAGTTCTTCTTGTAGATGGCAGTATGATGTGTTTACCAGGTATCATTGGTTTGTATGTAGTTGTTTTAATCGGTATTATGTTGTTTGTATGTAGATACTTATATTAATGAAGAAACGTCAATTAGAATTCAAACCTGACCTTTAGAAAATTGAAAACTTGCAATCAGAGGACAAGACAAACACGATGGTTGCAGGTTCGTCGAATTAATTTTTTAAGTTAATCTTTTGAACGATTTTTTTTTCAAGCGAACTGATTTATTGTTTGTGGAATATTTTCTGTTAAGAAATCAATGGACGTGTTTCATTGTTGCGAAATTATTTTCGAATTTTCACATTGTTCAATCGTTGTGAGAGAAATTTTTCTCAATTGATAAAATTTTAAGAAAAAAAATGTTCAGGGATGATTCTACATCTTTTTAAATGGGTCCCCAAACTATCCTATTGGGAATTTTCCCAGACCATTGGGGGAAAATGCTGTTTCCTTTTCACACAAGCGGGCAATATAAAATCATGAAGTTGTAAATCTCAAGAGGTCAATGTAGGGCTGGAAATTTAAAGGATTATAGATATCTCGAGTGCAGATATATAATAATCAACAACTAACAATAGAGAAGATTTTTAACTTCTTTGCAAAATGACAAGTGCCTTCTCTTGATTACGAATTTAATGCTAGCTATCGTGCGATATACTAGTACTCATCAACGACAATATCTTTGACAGAAATCAGGTTTAAGATTGTTTAATGCAAATTTGTATTATTTATTATATTTGTATTGTGGTTATTTAAATAAAAATACTACGTTATTTTTAAACTATGATTCTTGTTTCATCTTATCCATCTCGTTCGACCCTGCTGTAGAAGGAAAATATAAGAAAAAAAAAACCGCTTAGGTACAACTTTTATTCTGTCCTCATCCTACATCTTATGCATGTACAATTGGTCCTTAGCATTCATTTATTTATACAAAATCACAATTTATGGTGATTTTTTAGCCTCGACATGGAAACAGTAAATTCTTAGAGGTAGTTCAGTTGTTTACAGCCTATAGTTGTTAATTTCGTCCAAAAGTGGAATTACGGTATCAATGTCCATTGTAGAAAACCTATTTAAGCGATACAAAGATAATACCAACCTGGCGAAAACCAGAAGTTTGGACTCCTTTACATAACAAAAGTGAACACATTGTGTTTTTTACGAGGCATCTGTCCTGTCGTGGAATCTTTCGTCTATAGTCGGAGTTTACGTCCATCTCAGAAGAGGCAAACTATACTCTATGTCAGAGTTTGTTGGAACGGGTAAAAAGGTTGTGAAAGAAAAACTGTCTACCGTATTCTTATAGAATATTGTTCATTTTGTAGATTGACAAAAGTGCAGGTAGCTTTTTTGTTCAGTTTGGTCGACGAGTTTCCCAGCAGACGATCGGCATTCCAATGGGCAATAATTGTGCTCCACTCCTCGCCAATTTATTTCTTCACTCGTCTGAGGCAGAATTTCTTCAAGAGCTGTCGCAGAAAAAAAGAAATTCAGCCCAAACCTTTAATTTCAGCATTCGTTATATAGATCTTGTTCTATCACTGAACAATGCACGATTCGGTGATTAGCTTCACACCTTCTATCCAAATGAACTTGAAATTAAAGACACAACAGACCCTCCCAAGTATGCCTCATACCTTGAGATATTTATCTCGAATTAAACAATGGGGGAAGGCTTCACACAAAACTATGACAAGCGTGATGACTTCATACGTTTTTTAAGAGCATGTGTCCAATACAGCGATTTTCTGGACAGAACTGGTTCGTTGACACAAAACTGCTCAGACAGGGATATGTTGCCCCTCTGTTAAAGTCATCACTCCAGAAAGTTTACGGTCGACATCACAATCTTGTCGGCTAGTATGGAATATCCGTTTCACACATGAAGACGGACCTTTCCCGTAAAGTTTTGGAGTAAACTAAAAACAGGTTGGTGCTTTCTGCGCCTACAGGTTGTGATCCCATGAAAACGTCCCTTTACAACGAAATGACTAAAACCGGATTGGAAAACGAACAATACGGCTGGTGTCTTTAAAGAGGCAGGAACTGATTACCCTTCCGGACCACCTGAGTTCTATCTCTGGTTTTGGTGGGGTCCGCAATATTTATAATTTTGTGTTTTATATGTATCTATATGTCATTTTCCGTCATGTTAGTGTTGTCGAGATTGCCGTGTCGATCGACTTTCCCCTTTTATCTGACCCTTCGGGTTTCTTTCGCTTCTTCTCTTTACCACTAAGTCTTTGTCACTGTAGGTGAACAAATTGTCCCCGATGACATATTATGCTAAGTAGCTTTACAGGATGAATTTGCAAAGATCGAATAGAATACTGGCTCGGACGTCGCCCTGTATAAAATGGTCCGCAGCCAACGACATTACGGACATGGTGTCGTATTGCAAGGAAGATGACATCTTTGATTACGACGATACAGAACAACATTGTACAATATCTCAATGTCATAATCAAAATTACAGGACGTGCAACATCTTAGTTACCGATACGTCTTTTATAAGTGATTTAACAAAAAGAACTTCCACACCAGAATCTACCAGAGCTACAGGACGCGTAATAAAAATATACTAAAAACACTACATAATTTATTTTTAGTATATTTTTTATTACGCGTCCTGCACCTGTGGAATCTCCAATGATCTGAATTGAACATCTAGTAACCTCAACGGTTTAGAATGCAACTTTTGCGGACTCGTTTTGTTGGCAAAACAAAAGAAGTCTAAACGAGAGAATATGTGGTCATCGTTCTGGAGTTAATACCAACATATTTTAGAAAAAACTATATCATCCGTCTAATAATCCGAACATTAGTATACCCTCAGACAAAGGGAAGAATACTGGATTAGAAAGCTGGGAACGACAATGCCGTATGGTTGCAACGACAAAATTGAAAGTATATTTATAGTACAATTAATCAAGTCCTAGATGCAGCGATATGAATGTGACAAACATCTTTGACAATAATCCTAGACGTAAACGAAGTCATGGCCATCGACATTATACACCATCTACATTTAAAATACACGATGTAACATTCGATGGTCTTCTATTCGTTAAAAAAACTCTAGGAGTGCACCACATTAGATTCAAACTGTAGTCTCTACCACTTTCGAAACTAAACTCATTATACAAAGAATGTTTACAAACCCTTATTTCGGACCCTTATTCAATACAAGTACAAATTAAATTCTATAATTGTTGATATGTCAACATCGCTTGGGACACTGCATGGACATAAAAATGAAATTCGTTTTACTTTGCTAACAAAGGGTCGGACGCCATTAATCTTGGCAATATCCTACACCATAAGTCGGTTTCAGGCAAAATTCCTCCATATTTTAAAGATCAATCAATTCCAATTATTTCTTATACGTATACTTCACCTATTGCCCCCAAGATATTTAATCACGGAAAACACAATATTATTGTATAAATATTACTTTAGCTATTGATAAATTCTGTGGAGGACTATACCAGAATATGTACAAAACGAGAGACGGAGGATGTAAATACCTTTCAGAAAGGGTGAAAGCTGTAACTTTTCCAGTGAAGTTGCGGAGTAAACCAAAAACTGGCACCCCGAGGGCGACCGGGGTATAGAAATAGGTCGTTCGGTTTCTCCGCCTGCAGGTAGAACCCCTGCTAAAGGGGCGT
>JARWCS010206572.1:0-13854 GCA_034783895.1 Geukensia demissa | reverse complement strand
GATGTACTCAGGTGGTTCGGAAGAGTAAGCAGTTTCTGCCTCTTAAAAGACACCCGCCGCATTGTCCATTTGCCAATCCGGTATTAGTCATTTCAGGGTAAAGAGAAGTTTTCATGAGATTACAACCTCCAGGCGGAGAAAGCGAACAGTCTCTTTTAGGTTTACTCAGAAACTTCAAAGGAAAATGTCCTTTTTCATCTATGAAACTGATATTCCATAACGGCCGACAAGATTTGGGGTCGACCGTAACAATTCTGGAGTGATTATTTCAACCGAAGAGCAACATATCCCTGTCTGAGCAGTTTTTGTGTCGACGACCCAGCTTTGTCTAAAAAATCGTTGTATGGGGCACATGCTTTTGAAAACGTATGAGCAGGGAGATGTGTATACGATATACGCCGGGGCATCTGCAGTGTTACTAATAATAAAAGGATAGTTGACTATTGGAAAGTTGAAGCCATCATGCAGGTTTGTCATATAGTTTTTGTAAAGCCTTCCTCCGTTGTCTAATTCCAGATGAAGATCAAGGTAGAGCTTCGAGGAGAAGAGCACAATAAGTGCCCATGTGCCCATTGGAATGGTACTTTAGAGCAATGGTATGATAACAAAGGACAGTAATACTGTAATAAATGAAAAAAAAAATTAAATTTTAATTTTGAACTTTTAATTATATTTTTAGAAATAAAGCAGTTTTAACGATTATTGATAGTTTTGTCAGACACGTGCCATCAATACACAATGTTTACATTTTAAATGAGATTGGATTTGATCGTAAAAAATAAAATTTGTAATGAATTCTCGTTTCAATTTCTTTTTGACTCAAAGTCAGTCGTTGTAGAAGAAGTTGAAGAGTTCAACGTGATTGAAATTAAGGAAAGAAATATTTGAAAATCTGTCTTTTTGTCTTTAGTTAAAAAATAAGATGATTATACTGTTCAAACTGATTAATTCGCTGGAATTCAAGATCAATAATTTTTAGGATAACAACCATGCCGATTTAATACCAAATTAAACTAAAAAATTCCAAATCAATCGACCATCAACAAATTAAACCAGTAAGACTTATTCTCGTATTTTTCTCGTTTTTGCCTGAAACGGTGGAGATATGAAAATGATTTCTGAAAGTTCAATTTCCAGAAATCCAGCCATTATTGTTTTGTTCATATAATCGCCACAAAATTCAACTTGTAAGATTTATTCCCATATTTGTTTGGTTTCAAGTTGTCCCCCCCCCCCAAGCACGGCCGGGGTATAGAAATAAGCCGTTCGGTTTCTCCGCTGAACCCCTGCTAAAGGGGCGTCCGTTGGTTGGGCGGGATGTATAAATACTCAACCATCCCGAGAGTAGCCGTGGTTGCTCGGTTTCTCCGCCAGAAGGAAGAACCCATCCTATAGGGGTTGGTTGGGCGGGATGCATAAATTCTCAAATCGTCTCGGACGGGAACGTTACCACACGTTAAAGATCCCTTTGCAACAACTCGTACTGAGTGGTCCGTGGGTGACCAGTTACTTAAATTTCCCACCCCTACCCACACAGTCCCAATTTGGCATCCCGTGGCTATTAAATTCACCGACCAGTAATTTGTTCATAAAATCAATTGGTTGATACCTTTAGATAAATTGCTTTGACCTTTTGTTCATAAGGAAAAGGGATGATTTTAATATCTATTTTTTCTGATTACTTTTAATACATGTACGTCCTGTTTTATCATTTTGGGTTGACCAAGAAATGTTTCTGAAGTTAGAAGAAACGGTCAGCAAAGAATATTGTATTAAATTCAAACTTCAATTGATTTTTAACTTATACTCAAAATTTACACTTGGTTGCTAAAAATTTCAAGATATACATTGGTTACCTACTTATATAACCATGTCTGTTTGTTTTGGGATTAATAATTTTATTTACCCGTGAGAATTTCATCCAAAATTTCTTTTTGATGTTCGTTTTAATTGTATATTGATATTTACGTCCTGATCAAAAATTAAATACTATCCGATGGATTTCCCCAAGTGTAACTTGTATGTTTTGGGTTCATGAGGGTAGTTGAGGTAGGAGTGCTTTAACAGTTTTAGAATTTGGCATCATTGTAATATATTGTGAAGCTTGTGAGCTTTGGGAGCTTTTTTACTTTGAAAAAGAACCTCTTTGCAGTGTAAAAATGTTGGACAGGTCAAACCTGTGAATATTTACTGTCGTTGATTCATGTTGATACATTCGGTCAATCGCTTGGATCACAATTCCGTAATTAGCGATGGTCAGAAGTTGGTCATTACACATCTAGTCCAAATTTCTGCGTGTCAGCATGTTCGGGCGTTTTTGAACTGTACGTTAAGATAAATAAATGTATGCCTCATAGGAAACCCCTAGTCTGGTAAAACAAATTATCTCTATTGAATTTACTTATATGTATTTCAACATAATTGATTCACAAATTAATGAAAACAAAATGTTTCCTTAGTATTATAGGAAAGCTAAGAGACGGTTATCTTTTTAGAAAAACTATTACTTGTAACTTGAACTCTTTCATACATGTAGCTATGCCATTGGTATGTCTGATTCTTATGCCGCGTTCACATCTAATGCGGATCAATTCGCATTTATCGAATGCGCATCGAGCAAATGTTTAACCTTTCAATGTTTTCAATGCGCATTAAATTCGTCCTGATGTACGTGTGAACGTCTTTGACGTCGCCAATTCGCATTCGAATGCGCATTCATACGCATTATATGTCCGTGTGAGCGCAGCATTACTGTTTATGGTAGAAATGTAGCAAAATAAAATTATATGAATTTATTTATTCTTATATTTTCTGCGTAAACCGAGTAAAACAAGAAATCATAATAAAAAGACAGGCACAAATTAAAACTACAGACAGATATACAAAAAATATTTATATAGGTAATGATCGTTTTTTAGTTAATTGTTCTCTCTTAGTAAAAAAAACAGGCGTAAAAATGATATCATTTAATGAATGAGCTGATCGAAGCCAATTATTTGTCAAGTATTTGCAAATTACATGGTTCCGGATAATCTGTTTGATTGTATGATGAAATGTGTCATGTTGACACGTGTCGCAAATAATTTATCATACTGCTTTATTTGTAAACATATAAAGTTTAAAATAAAAATATGATATTTTTTCATAATTTATAACCATAACAATATTTCAGTCAAATGTTCTAAAGTGTCCTTAGTGCACTTTTTCCTTCTTAGTGCACTATATATAGACATATATAACAATGTGTCTCTGTACATAATTATATTCTGTTTGCAATGCACATTGTATATTGATAGTTTCCGTATATGACTTTAATAATTGCCACCCCAACTTTGGCTGCTAAAATTCCATGATTTTTTCAGGCGGTGCATATTGAATCATAAACGGTATTGCTATTGCACTGGGCTTATGCAATTATCTACTGAACATTTCTGTAATGGCTTCTATTGTCTACTGAATAAAAACATTTCTGCCAGGGCTTTAGTGAAGAAAGACAATGGTAAAACCCCAGTTCCAGAGTCCCAGCGATATTGAAATTGTTTTAAAAAACCATGAAAAAGAATATTTCAAATTAAAGAATTTCATATGTGGTGCAAAATGTATTTATATTTCTTAATTTTATTTCATGATTGGGAGTATTTTTCCGATAGGTTAAAACAATAAATTAGCCTTAAATCTCACCCATTTCTCAACCATTCCAGAAGGAGTTGCAGCCCTAAATACCAGTTTCTTTTACAACGATTAAAAGAAAGATTTATTTATTCAACTAGCTCAATGTTTCCCTTTATACGCAGCACACAGAGAAAACCGTTTTAAATGTAATAAATGAAATTTAATCAAAAGTTCATGAAACTATCTATCAATTTCGTTGGAAAAAGGCCACAACTAGCAGTACTACGGTACTTTGATTTATATTACGGGACTTGTTATACTTCTGTACTTACAACAAATGAAGCACAGCTGTGCAAGAATTTAATTATATGTTTTATACAATTAAGGCGTTTTAAGTTAGTAAAGTTTACAATTTCAAAAGAAATAAAAAATATAAAAGAGATGGAGTATTGGAAATGACACACAAGCTTTGGGAATAATATAGAAATTACCAATATTGAGTAAAAATTGAGAATTATGGTATGCTAATATGTACTTTTCATGTAGTAACCTCTCATCAGTAGCAATAGAACTTAAACAAAGGAAGTCCAAGATCCAAGCAAAGCAAAAGAAGTACTCAAATCCAAACAAATCGAAATTGGAAGCCGAATATATTTGTACTTGGTATGTCGAGGGAAACAAAAATGTCCCAATCATAACAGAGACGACATCCATGCATCCGATTATGGAATTTCAGTATCGAAAAGTAGCAAAATATGGTTTTAATTTGTTTGAATTGATAATAGACTATGTAATTATGATTTATTTTAACGCAATATGTAATATGTCTTATGCTGGGTTACTAGTAGGCAGATTCAGGGACTTATGGCACCCGACCTTTTAACGGTATTTTATAAATTACATTTTTAAAATATACTTTCATAAAATAAATGAAAATTGGAAGTAAAAATAGTTTAATAATATGTTTAATTTGAAATTTTACGAAAGTAAAAGAGTTTCATATTTTTACTAGCCACTTCTAATAAACAAAATGAAACTTAAAGGCAGTTTACTTAACTCCTGTAATGAGTGAACATGACGCCACAGTCACGGGGTCTATTAAACCAACTTTCATAGATTCTTTATCAATTCATGTAGCTGTAGAATTGTTCCTCGTGTTTAATTTCCCAGGAATTCAATTCTGTAAATTCTAACTGCAATTTCAACCTATAATGTACGAGCCATTTTGAGTGGGGTGACGGTACCATTTCTATTTTCCGATACTCTTCTTTAAGCTGTCAACAGTTATGAGCTTAATTTTAACAACTTATGTATCGGTAGGACTATTTTTTCTTATATTTTAAGACGTTAAGAAAACTTTTATGCATTGTTTTATATAATATATATAATATAGTATCTACCACTCATTTTAAACTGCCTCTTTCAATTTTTGCCTAACTAGGCAAATAGAAAGCAGGCGACAAATGTCTTTTGGGCAAACTCAATACCAAGTATTAATAATATATCCGTCAAAAATTATAAATGCTGTAGTAAAAGTTCAGTTTGTTTTCAGTGTCAAAAAGTTTTGTTAAAACAGTAGCAAGTTTCAAATTCCAACCTCGGTTATTTATTATCATCTATCACACAAAAGAGCCTGTCAAACATATTTGCGTTTTTCTTCACCAGTAATGAGTCATGCGCCGGGCAATATTTTTCTTGTTTTTGAAGTATTATAAACGTAGCTGCATAAAATAACTGAGTACTTTACACGAACATTTTCTCTTTTTCTTGCCAAAAGTTTAGTCTCCCAATTATTATATTATAAGAATTAAAGGCGTTTGATTTTTGTAAAGTTAACAATGTCAAAAGAAAAAAAATACACAAAAATAAAACAGAGATGAAGTATTGGAAATGACACACAAGATATCATGAAAATTTATTTTTATATTTCAAAACTCTTTATGAATCCCAATCGTAGGGAACGATGGAATGAAAAGAATTATGGTTGCTCTGTCTTGATCGTGTATCATTTTAATTAAAAACAAAATTTCCTATTGCAATTGTTACAGATTTGTAATAAAAATTTACAACTGGGTAGCTGAGTTTACTTCTCAAAACAGTGAACAGGAAAAAATGATGCGAAACAGATACATCTGACTAACAATAATGTTCTTACAGCCAAACCTTCAATAAAGTTTAACGACGCCTCCAAAGAGTTAATTTGAATACAATGGTTTAACACCGCTGTATATGCCAAAACACGATCCATATCTTTATAAGTTTATATATTACAATATATATATAATACAAATTTTTAAAGGCCGAATTTAGCTGTGGGTAAAGCACCTTTTTAGATATACCTTCATCATACAAGCTAGGTAGTCAAACTTCTTAATTTTTTATTTTTAGTTACATTCATGGACCAAATGAAATATACAGTAATACAAATGCTTCATATATAAAACGAAACTTTCAATTAACCCATTATATAAAAAAGTGGCCCACATGTATGAATGACTGTATAATATTCAATGCGCGAAAAACCTCGGACTTGAATCAACATCTAGTCCAAAAAACATTAAAATCAACAAGTTGATTTGTTAAAATTTTGACATAAAATATTTTGTTCTAAATTTTGTGAATGCTGCATGTACAAAACCAGAAAGTTACACGAATCCGATACAAGGAGCATTCATTTACTATGAAAATAATAAGATATGGGGAAAATGTCAGAGAGACTGCATTCCAAACACGAGACAAACGGAGGAATCTACAAATCTAGAGGTGTCTGCAAGGCCTTCAACAATGAAAGAATACCATTCCTCGTGAAAAGCTCTTAATAAAGCCCCAAAATAAAAATCGTGTATGCGTAAATAATACTGATCTTACCTGAATTGTATCAAAAATGTTCATTTAGCAGAAGAATAAACACAAAGACAAACCTATGACCACAACTCCTGACTTGGAACAGACACAGGAGACATGTGTTGTGGGTTTAACTAGTTTAGTGGGATCCCAACCCTCTCCCAACAAGTGTTCAAAGGAACAAATCAAAGAAAACAAAAACTGTTAACTTATTCCCTTTTTTAATCAATGGCTTAGTAAGACAAGTATATACGAAAGACAGAAACATATCTATCGCCAAAACCAACACATTGTATTCAATCTATACAGATGCCCCAGAACTAAGCATCTGCTACAGTCCTTTCGAGGTAGAGAGCCAATTAACATATTAATCTTGGCCTCGGTCAGTCGGACACACATTATCACGTAGTATTCAATGTTTCACATTCCAGCACTTGTGTCCTGCTGACTAACGAAGATCTTCAAAATGACTGCTTTCAGTTTATAATACTGGTAGTCATTATTTTTCATATTTTTGTCGTTTTTTTAATTTAAATTTGATGTAATTAGGTAGAGGTGATCTATCTGTCTCTTATATAATCAATTTACGGCTTTGTCTTGGACAGAGGGATCATGATCAGAAATACCAGTATTTTTATACTATATTTTGATTTATATAAACTAGGCACCATACAAGTGAGAACGAAACTGTAACAAACTAGTTCAGTAGGCAGTTCATCATTTGCTAGGCCCGTCAGAATATTTATCGTTATTAAGTACATTTCAATTTGAGTACTTCTTTTTCGATTTTAAAAGATTACCAATGTGTAAAGCTTAGGGAATAATATACAAAATTACCAGTGTTGAGTAAATATTGAGAATTTTGGTATGCTATAAGTACATTTCAAGTAGTAACCTCTCATCAGTAGCAATAGAACCTAAACATAGGAGGTCCAAGATCCAAGCATAGCAAAAGAAGTACTCAAATCCAAACAAGTCGAAATTGAAAGCCGAATATATTTGTACTTGGTATGTTGAGGGAAACAAAAATGTCCTAATCATAACAGAGACGACATCCATGCAACCGATTATGGGATTTCAGTATCGAAAAGTAGCAAAATATGGTTTTAATTTGTTTGAATTGATAAAAGACTATGTAATTATGATTTATTTAAACGCAATATGTAATATGTCTTATGCTGGCTTACTAGTGGGCAGATTCAGGGACTTATGGCACCCGACCTTTTAACGGCATTTTAAAAATTACATTTTCAAAATATACTTTCATAACATGAATGAAAATTGGAAGTAAAAATAGTTTAATAATATGTTTAATTTAAAATTTTACGAAAGTCAAAAAGTTTCATATTTTTACTAGCCACTTCTAATAACAAAATGAAACTTTACTTAACTCTTGTGATGAGTGAACATGACGCCACAGTCACGAGGTCTATTAAACCAACTTACATATTCTTTATCAATAGCTGTAAATTCTAATTGCAATTTCAACCTATAATATACGAGACATTTTGAGTGGGTTGACGGCATCATTCTCTACTTTAAGCAACTATTAGCTTAATTGTAACAACTTATGTATTGGTAGGACTATCTTTCCTTATATTTTAAGAAATTAACAACACTTTTATACATTTTTTTATATAAGAATATAGTATAGTATCTACCACTCACTTTAACCTGCCTCCTTCAATTTTTGCCTTACTAGGCAATAAAAAGCAGGCGACAAATGTCTTTTGGGCAAACTCAATACCAAGAATAAATAATATATCTGTCAAAAATTATAAATGCTGCAGTAAAAGTTCAGTGTTTGTAAGTGTCAAAAAGTTTGGTTAAAACAGTAGCAAGTTTCAATTTCCAACCTCGGTTATTTATTTTTAAACGGAACTATTATTATTTTGGCGAATCGTTAAGACGGATTCAAATTCAATTTCATCTATCACACAAAAGAACCTGTCAAACATATTTGTGTTTTTCTTCACCAGCAATTAGTCATCTTCCGGGCAATATTTTTCTTGTTTTTGAAGTATTATAAATGTAGCTGTCTAAAATAAGTACACGGCACCAGTATGTTTGAAAATTTTTTCTATGTCTCCCAATTTTTATATCATGAGAGTCATACTTCTGTACTTAGAACAAGCGAAGCACAGCTGTGCAAGAATTTAATTATACCTTTATACAATTAAAGGCGTTTGATGTTTGAAGTGTTAACAAAACGAAAGATAATTAAAAAGTACACAAAAATATAAAATAGATGGACTATTAGTAATGACACACAAGATATCATGAAAATATATTTTTTATACAATTTAAGGCGTTTGAAGTTTGTTAAGTTTACAATTTCAAAAGAAAAAAAATACACAAAAATAAAAAATAAAAATAGATGAAGTATTGGAAATGAAACACAAGATATCATGAAAATATATTTCTATTATTCAAAACTCTGTATGAACCCCAATCGTAGGGAACAATGGAATGAAGAGAATTATGGTCGCAATCATTTTAATTAAAAACAAAATTCGCGAAGAAATAGTATTTTCAGGCTTTCCTATTCAATTGTTACAGATTTGCAATAATTATTTACAACTGGGTAACTGAGTTTACTTCTCAAAACAGTGAACAGCAAACATTAATGTAGGACAGATACATCTGACTAACATAATGTTCTCTCAGCCAAACATCCATTTTAATAATGTAAACTACACCTCCAAAGAGTTAATTTAATTCAAAGTGTCTTACACCGCTGGATATGCCAAATATCACAAATATTCAAATGCCGAATCTAACTGCGTGTACAGCGCTTTTCTAGTTTAACCTTTACAAGCTAGGTAGATCAGTCAAACTTTAAGAATTTCTTATTTTTAGTTACATTCATGGACCAAAAGAAATATTTAGTTATGCAAATGATGCATATATAAAACAACATTCAATAAACCCAGAATTGAAACTGGTCCACATGTATCAATGACTATATATATTCCAACAGCTAGTCCGAAAAACATTAAAATCAATAGTTTATTTATTTTTAAAAGTTATGACGTAAAATATTTGTGTACTAAATTTTGTGACTGCTGCATGTACAAAACCAGAAAATGAATTTAGATAAAAGCCCATTTTACCTCTACACCCATATTGATCATTTCCACAATAAACATGCCATGCATTTTTAGTTTCAGTCGTCATAATTTTAGCTCAAATATATTTTCTTCATTGTAAATATCAAATTGATGCATATACGTACATCTACACGTTATGTCATCAATTCCTATTGACTGACTGTCACAGAATTCCTAGTTTACGTGGAGTCGTTTTTAAAGGTTTACCAATGTCTAAAGCTCAGATAATAATATGTATGTACATGGTATGTCGAGAGAAAAAATGTCTATCATAACACAGACATCCATGCATCCAATTATGGGATTTCAGTATCGAAAAGTAGCTAAATTTTTTTAAATTTGTTTGATAAAAGACTAGTATGTAATTATAAATATTAAAGCAATATGTAATATATGTCATATCTTGTGTAACTAGTGGGCAGATTCTGGGACTAATGGTAACACATCCTTTTAACTGCATTTATAAAATTACAATTTGAAAGAATACTTTCATAAAATAAAAACACATATATATTTAAACACTTTTTGGATCTTGAACTTAATGCGTTTTTGTTATAATGATATGGATGAGAAGTTACTCCTAAAATGTATATGTATCATACAAACATTCTCCATATCTTTTCAACATAGGTAATTTTGTATTTTGAAACCACTTGGTCGATGCCTTTGTCGGGGGTTCATATGTTCCGGAGGTATCACTAGCCCAGTTTTCATTCTTGTCTGACATGAAATTCATCAAATAGATATTTTACAGAAATTTGCTGCATTTTTAAAAATTCTTAAGCAAAATTCGGAAAGGCCTCGAAAAGTATTGCACTAAGTCTTTGTTTTTGCCATCGGATTTGGCTTCCCATTTTTATTGTTTGGATTTGAGTATTCATTTGCTATGTTTGGACCTTAGGCTTCCTACGTTTTTGTTCTAATGCTATTGATGAGACTATAGTCCATCATTGAAATGTACATATAGCATACCAAAATTCTCCATATTAATTCAACATTGGTATTTTAATTATATAATATGATTATTTGAAAATTTACGAAAATTAAGAGTTTCATATTTCACTAGCATCTTCTTATAAACAAAATTAAAACTTAACGTAGCTCCTGAGATGAGTCAATATAACGTCACAGTGTCGAAGTCTATCGTTTACTGATTTCCATTGATTCTGTAATAAATATATAGAACAAGCCTGTTAAGCTGTATGCATGTTTCTGTAATAGTTAACCAAAATGATCAATGCTTTTATCAGGTAGTAAGCGAGCACACATTGCACAAATATCATGCATCATTTAACATAACTGAATACAATATGCAAAAAACATAAAAAGGAAAGTAAACAATTATGGGTAAGGTAAGTTTAATTGGAGAAAATGGTAATTTGTCACAAATTTACCATCACAGTTCTCAAACTATACAACAGTTTACACATTGCAATTGTACAGGTAAAATAAAGTGAGTGAAATCCTATAAAAAGAAATTAGACAGACTTATCAAGTGATTTAAAAAAAGTTTTAAAAAGGAAAAAGTTGAATAAAATACCGGCATTTCTAGAGTTTTCAAAATTTGTATAGCTGTATCAGTATTTTGTCGCTAAAAATATGTTTGCGCTGTTAACTGAGAAAATTAGGAGATAACGACACAGACTACATTTAAAAATGGTACCAGAAGAAGCCACAATGGATGTCATCACATTTTCTCTTCGGAAGCGCTCTGGGAATTCTATACTATATTTGTTTTCGTTTTATCTTTTAGTTTGTTTCGGATTTGTTTTTCCCTTTGGACTATGCACTTTTGAACTCTCACTTGGGTATGCTACACTGGAATCAAGATAAAAGGTCTGCTGTAACAGCTCTACGTAAAATTTTAGTCAGGAAGAAATAACATGTTTTAATGTTTGGACATTTAACTAGTTAGTTTTATAAGTAATATACTTCCTCAGTGTGACTGTAGTATAGAAAAGGCTGTTTGTTTCTCCATAAGAAGGTCGAAAAATAAAAAATTACCAATGTTGAAGATATATGGAAAATTTAGTTATGCTATATATATGTACATTTCAAGGAGTAACCTCTAATCAGTAAAATTAAAACCAAAACATAGGAAGTTAAAGATCTAAACATAGCAAAAGAAGCACTGAAATTCAAACAAATCGAAATGGGAAGTAAAATTCGACTGTAGGGACAACTACTTAGTGCAATACTTTTCGAGGTCTTTCCGTATTTTCAGTGCTTTATAATTTTAGCAACTCTTGCAAATTTCTGTAAAACATTGTTTGATTAATTGTCACGTAAGATAAGTCTGAAAACTGGGCTGGTGAATATTCCCTCGGGGACCAATATCCCACCAGCAGAGGTATCTGCCCAGTGCTTTCAAAATACAAAATTATCAATGTTAAATAAATATTGGAGATTTAGTTATGTACATTTCAATGAGTAACCTGTCATCAGTAGCATTAGAACCGAAACATAGGAAGTCAAAAATCCAAACAAAACAAAAAAAGCACTCAAATCTACCTAAAGGGGTGCATGACAGATAGCCGGTCAAAAGAAAAGTCCTTTACTGGGGGATGTATAGATACTCATCCAACATTGTCGAAAAAGACACGTAGAAAACCCTTCTGCATATTTCGAAAAAGAGTAAGCCTTTGACTGGTACTAAAGATTAAATCCCCATTCTCTCCCTTTTTTCATTGGCAGTTAAAAGTCGTTGCCCTACTATGTCACAATTCACCCAATCATGCACTTTTAGTGATTTTATAATTATTGAACCTGCTCTCGTCTAAAAAGTGCATGAAATTTTTGACACTTGACGTAACTAAGCAAAACTCAATCCAAAATATCAGTTAACTCATTTATTGAAATAATTTCTTCAACATATTTCATTATACCTCATAAAATGTGCAATTATTTTCCACCACAGTCTTAGAAATTCGGTGAAAAAAATATCTATACACTGTGGGCAAAAACATAACTTACAGCTTTGTGTGTGGCAAATATAATAA
This sequence comes from Geukensia demissa, assembly GCA_034783895.1. Classification (NCBI taxonomy): domain Eukaryota; kingdom Metazoa; phylum Mollusca; class Bivalvia; order Mytilida; family Mytilidae; genus Geukensia; species Geukensia demissa. The sequence continues at coordinate 1,289 of JARWCS010206572.1, read as the reverse complement.
AAATGATAAAATGCATGGCTGAATTTCGTATTATAATTTCGATTTAGTGGTGTCAAATTTCTTCTGACATGCAATTATAAATAGGTCAATATGTTAGATTATTACAAAAAAATTGTCAAAGAGTGAGAAAAACAACAATTATTTTTCAAAAGAATTACAAACATGATGTCCAGTTTTTAGAAAAAATAATGTCCAATATCATAAAAAATAACGTTCAATTTTTGACGAATAAAATACAAAGATTACAATGAAAAATCACAAAAAGGGATGATCAGGTTTTCTTGTGATGAGAAATGCAGCTGAAATTTTTATGATTTCATAGACTTTTTTTAAAATGCGTAATGTATCTCGATAAAAATAACATTAACAAAAGTCAGTCTTACATTGAAATGAAAAAAACCTTTTGAGGGATTGTATTTTGAAACCACTGGGTCGATGAATCTGCTGTTGGACCATAAATCCACGAGGGTATTCATCATCCCAGTTGTCAGACTGTCTGACATGAAATCTCTATGAAACTATAGAAAATATCTATAAAACAATGTTTTACAGAAGTTTGCTACATTTGCTAAAACTCTTAAGCACTGAAAATAGGAAAGGCCTCTAAAAGTATTGCACTAAGTAGTTGTCCCTGTCGTCGGATTTGCTTGGATCTGAGTGCTTCTTTTGCTATGTTAAGATCTTTTGACTTCCTATGTTTCGGTTTTAATGCTACTGATGTGAGGTTACACATAAAGTCCTTGGACAATATGAGCCACAAGTTGATGAAATGATCCTTCGACCTACAAAAATGACTGCAACAACTTTTTTTTACATAGGATGCAGTGGATAATTTACTTTGCAATCTTCTGCCTGAAACTACTCTTACAATTTCTACATAACTTTGATGAAGGGGGTCCTTTTACTGCCCTCTGCCACAATTTTGTTCAGCATTTCTGCTCAAAATCAAGTTTCTAGTAATATTGAGTCAGTGGAGTGATTTAAGCTCTCGAGAGTCTCTGGATATATGTGCTATTATTTTCATACCGATCTGCAAATAAAGTCATTTTATCTGGTATACGGATACAAAAATATTCCAGCACAAACAAAATAAAATAAAAGGAGAATCAAGAAGTCGAAATACACAACAAACCAGAAAATATGATAAAGACGAAACACAAAAGTTAAAAACAACATATGTATGGAAAACAAGAAAAAGTCGCTCTCTATATTTAATAGAAAAAAGGGGGATATGGAGTAAATATTCATGACACAAAAATCTCATATGTACAAGAAAATTCCAAGCAAAG
>JARWCS010206461.1:0-13854 GCA_034783895.1 Geukensia demissa | reverse complement strand
GTTCTCGTCCTGAATATGCATGAAATATTTGCCACTGGACGTTAAGCAACCAACAATCAATCAATCAATCAATCAATGGTTTTTCACTATACATATGCATGTAGGTCATAATTAAGTCAATTTGTTTATAATATAAAACCTCAGTTTAAATCTAAGTCTAAATACTTACCCTATTGACAAACATGTTTTGGTACCAGTACAAACGTAACCATTAGGGCAGCACCAAATGTAACCTGAACAATGATGATAACCGCTGTAACAGAGGTCGGAACTTGCAACAGATAAACATCAAAAACCCATCACACACATTTTGGTGTTGTCCATACCAATACAAGTTTTACACACTTGTTTCACCTTTTTTTCTTGCGTACTTCATTACTACTGAGGATTTAAGCTTTAATTATCTAGACTGTTAATGAAATTATGCGCATTTGAGACGAGACATATTATACAAGTACTGAGTGAAATTATGAGGGTATGTGTATTTTTATATTTATAAGGCATCGGATATGATTTTTCCCATTAAATTTAAGCCATGTCTAAGTAATACTTCTTATAATTATATCAGAAGACAAACACTGAAACATCTACAATGTACATATTGACAAGATATTCGGAAAATATTTTTAATGTAATTGGACATAGGTTCCTTTGAAATATTCCCTATATTCCTGTCATACAAGCATCATGGCCAAGGGCCAGGTAAGCGGAAAGCGTCCCCCTCTAAGATCATTATATTATTACTATAATAAATTTCATACCTCATAATTCTTTTGGTTGATTGTTTAAAGGAAAATATTTCACTGCCATTTTGTTGTGGGTTGGATACCTAATAATAATAAGCGACCGACGCTTCTTTAAAAGCAAGTCATCAGTCATCAGGTTTTCATTCGAAAATGTAGGTTCATTTGTCAATTGAACTGTGTTAAATCCAATTTCAGACAGTTCTCAAAGAAGAAATCTTTATCACCCGTGCCATGTCAATTATAGGTATATCAAAATATTATATCTGTAACATTTTGTAGTAAAAGGCTTTGTATCAAATATTAAAATATATCAGATCGTATCTTTAATACTCTGAAGTTGCTAAAAATAAATTTTCTTTAACTACGCAGTTTATAGTTTCTTTATGTGTACTAGTTATTGACTTTCAAAAAACCTTACCTTACTTTGAAATCCAAACGTGATAATTTCTCAATTACCAGCCCAAATTTAAGAAAAAACAACAGAATAACCCAATTACAATATGTATACACTTCTTATATTGCAATGCATTTGTTTTGTTTTTTTTACAAATGCCAGTATTTTCAAATTAAATCGGGGACAATAAAGAGCTTATCGCAAGACGTTTTTTTTTTTTTTTTTTTGTTAAAAGCATTGTTAAGACATTAAGATAGATTCCAACAGCTATCCCATATTATTACATGTATTACTTATTCATGAATTGGAAAAGTAAGTTGTAATCGTACTAACTACATGACTTATATTTCGATTTCTTTCTTCTTCTGTCATTTCATATATATGTAAATGCGCCGGCGATATAATTCAAACTAAGCTTAGTCTAATACTTCTAACTAACCTTTCACAAGAAGTAAGATGTCCAGAACAACAATCACAAGTAAAGTATAAGTCATACTGTAACCAGCTTTGCTACGACTGTAGTAAAATTATTTAAACTAAATATACATTGCATTCATATTTCTCTTTTCCGCCTATTGATCATATTAGGAAAGTTAACTGGCCTGTATAAAAATATTGTAATTTCTTGTAATAAAAATTTCGTCGTTTGGAAAACCTACTAGTACCTTATTTTATACGTTCGGGATACAGCACTATTGTTTGGTTAAGGGTTACCTATAGACAATTCCACTTATTTTTTGGTTTTATCTGCCACAGAGGGTTTGGAGAGTAGCCCGTAAAAGGTATATCTACATTTTTTTTAAATTTGATAGTTCGCTGAACACAGAAATGCCGGATATAATTTAAGTATGTAAATATTTATGGATGAAAATCTTCCCTGTTGTATTTTTCTGTTTTATTAAGCAATAGTGATCATTGAAGTTAATGTTAAAATACGGTAACGAAAGGGTTATCTGCATTAAAGTTAAGACTTAATTTGCTGAGCGGTTTCTTAACAGACAGATCAACGACGGGCACGATCATGAAGATACTTGTAATATGTCTAGTTTCTATTATGCGAGATGTAGATTGATCGGACGCCCATCAGTAAATATCTCATGTATTCTACTCAAAAAAGTTTTCCAACACATGAAATTATCGTATGTTAATTAATACCTAATATATAACAAATAAAACAAACCTATGAAGGAAAATATGTATTGGTTTGCCACAATTTACGTGAATAATTTTTTCGATACTCGTTTAACATCGATTAGTAATGACGTTATTTAACATCAGTTCAACTTATTTTTGATTTTGTCAAAATTATCCAATAGAAACAAAAGCCTTTAGCCAAACACCTTGCCATCAGATTGTAAGAAACAACAACGTTATTTCCAGACGACAAAAGATTCTGTGTTCATTGAAAGTTGGCTGTGGTAGGATACAGTTTTCAAATTCCAGACCTGAGCTTTTTTTCGCAAGAATGTTGATTGAAGCATGTATTCCATAAGAAATGCCTCCGTTGGGAGTCAAAACATCAAATGTGGCATTTTTAAAATCAGTTGGTGGCATATATTTCAGATTTGGCCTTCTCTGATGAAAAGGGGTGTCTTGACAGTCTCCCTTCAAGGGCCTTTTTGAAAACAGGTCGCAAAATAATGCTAACCACATTTATTTTACAAAAGATTCGGTATGGATCTCAACAAAGTACCCTACTCGAGGGCATATTTTTTCTGTTTCTTATTAATAGTCGAACAATTGTTTCGGTTTTTGTGAAAAACTGAAAAGTTTTACGTCAAATCTGACGTTAACCTTATGTCATTCCATGAGTTCTTTCAAAAAGAAACATAACATTACAAAAATGTCAAATAGAGATTGTCAGGTTTTATTAGGTAGCTTTATTGAATAATCAACATTCTAAAAATTATGTTGCAAAACTTTTTAGTAGTATATATTTATTACCATTTAGTAGTATATATTTATTACCAAAGCATAATAATTTAAAATGATAAAAATGGATGAACCCTCTTTTTTGCTAGACAGACACACTGAGCCGGATTTATGAGGTGCTAGTTCACAAGGAAACATGGTAACACGTAACCTTGCCAGGGCAAAGTTGATCGTACTCACGACATCCTCAAAACACACTCCTCGAGACGCTAGTACTATTCTACCGAAGCGGTTCAATACAAAAATAACTGGCCAGTATACACTAGTATTTCAAAACTAAAAAGTGATTTTACTATAGTGTTTAGACTTAGATTTCATGGCGATTTTCCATAGGATCCTGTCCACCTAAACAAAGTCACTCTTAAAATATTCTCGTCATGTAAGTTCACCAATTAAGTTTGAAAATAAGATAGCATGTCACGTTTATTCAAATTGTAAGACCTTTAGACACATTAATTCGGGTTACACCAAAGGACTTTTATACAGTTTACTTCTTTTGAACCATTTGGTCTATGTTTATATAAATTTGACTGTTATTTCCGATAGAGGTTTGGAACGCCAGAAAATTTTTTAAAGGAAATCACCATGAAACAGTCAGTCAAAGGTAAAATGTTGGTATTTATTTCACGAGTGGTTTCAGATAAACAAAAACGTACACAAATACCTTTAACGTCAAAACATGTTAGCAAATATTTCACAGAGTCATAACATTAGCTAGGAAATTTTTTGTTTGGCCCTGCGTTAATTTTGGTTGTGTCTCTGATCTTTGGTTGCAGAATTTAATATTAAGCCCCAGTATTGAAATGGCAACGACCAAGAAACATTTCAACATTGTTTCATTTCTGATGCAAAAATATCTTCCTTCATACTAAGTTGCACAACATTGCTTTAATGAGCACTCAACTCTCCATTCAACTTTAATAGCTCTGTCTGTGATATTTATTTTTACGGTTTAATCTTGACTTTTCAACCTTTTTTGTAAATAAACCGAATCAACCATTGAAGTATTGAATATCTTACTTTTGATTTAATTGTAGTAAAAATAATATATGTTCTCGCTACGATGTGACTAAAATACTGTTGTGTGTTCTATGTTTGTCTTTCGTTTCATTTTGTTGGCCATGGTCTTGTCTGTCTTCCGACTTAACGATTTCTGTCTGCCCCTTTGGTATCTTCCAATTCCTTATACTGCCGACGTGGCTTTAAAAACCAATCAATCAATCAATCTAAACAGTTTTTATAGTTGCTCCACGGGTCAAGTACATATTTATGCTAGTTTTTCGTATTTTCAACTATTGTCTTCCTTGGTTTCTTTTTACAAAATTCACTTATTTCGTCATTTTGTTTACGGAAGGATATTTTCCTTCTCTCTTGAACTGTCTGAACAATAAATTTGACATATTTGATTTGGTTTTATATTATAAATGAAGGATACAGCGTTCTGCTTTATTAATTTCTTCGAATTTAAAATTTTATTAATTTTTCCTTAAGAACAATATTGACCATTAACAGACAAACAGATTTGAAGTCCAGTGTAGAATACACATGCCAGAGATCAAAAGTGCAAAGTCCAAAAAGACATGACGAATTCGAAACAAATTAAAAGATATATTGGAAACCAAAAAAAAAACAAATTCTTGGACTCCACGAACTCTTTACAAAACAGGAATAGGATCAGGTACTGCGAAAGGGTAAGCATTCCCCGTCTCGCGCGTTAATTCTAATCCTGGTAAGCGTCAGTCCGAAAGAATGTCAACTTATTGTTGAATTTCTGGTAACAGGTCATCAACTATTTGAGATACAATGATACATATGGGTCTCTGGAAGGAGGACTTTGACCGTGACTGAGCGTATCCTTGTTGAGTAAAGAATCAACTGGGACACAAAAATCCCGTCCGCATGGGAAGCAAGAATTTTGTCATGGGAAGTTTACAATATTAAAATCATCCCGTTTGTCGTAAACCTTAGAAACTAGTTTACTCTATTGGTCTATTTCGAGGAATAAATCTAGGTATGAAGAAGATTTTTTTCGCGTATGTGGTCTTTTTTATTTCTAGTTCGCAGGGATATATTTAGCCGAAGGGATCACTGACCGTAGGATTATTCAATGACAGAACATCATCGATATAGAGAAAAGTAAGAATAAACGATTTGGCTTTTTTTCTTTTTGTCACTTTGCAGGAGACCTTTGATGAATTCTGCTTCATACGAGTACAAAGACAAGTCGGCTAGTAGGTGCACACAAAATCAAAAACCCGTCCACCAAACTCCACATAAATTTTATCAATAAAAAAAAATCCAGCATTTTAAGAATATCATCTCTACTGTATTTATTAGGACAAGCTGTGACTGTGTTCTCCTGGATTTCCATTTTGTTTTACAAAACTATGATGTATCAATTTCTTAAGATGGTCATTTATTTGTGAATGTTGAATCGTGGTAAAGATGGTCAAGCGTTTGAATACTTGTACAAAAGTTTAAAGAAAAGGATTTTAGGATTAAGAAGATATGTGAAAAGCGAACGCCAATCAGAAAAGGACACGTCTATTGCCTTGAAAACCTAGATTACAAGACCTATACGACACCCTAAAATTCTAAAATTGAGGTGAACACGGCATTTATTTCGCAATGACCTGTTTAAATATGTTCTATTGCCGTATGTTCCATGTGCTTAAGCGCATGCCAAGTTTGAAGGCTTGGCCATTGGCATTGTTTGTTCAAAGTTGAAATATTTTGATTGGGATTTTAATTGTTGTGGTATAGTTTTGATTCCTTATTCAATTGAAACATGTCGAATTCAACAGTTTTGTGGTGACTTCAAATATTTGTTCCTTACTCAAATCTTTTTCCGCTGAATAAGATGTTTAACATCATTCGTATCAAATTTAAAATGCAAATAAGCAACCGATCAAAAACCCATGATTACTTTAAATCTAGTTTATTATGATACAAAATATCAATTTGCTACAAATATATAGTTGTCTGCGTGTAATATATTTACAACATATATAATTAATTAGCAGTTTCTAGAGTAGTATGCTAATGATTTTCTTTTCCATTCAAACAGAACAAAAGATGAAAATTGCAAATTGTAAATAGCGTCTACACAAACAAAAAATTGATATTCCGTAAATTTTGCTTCTGCTGTCTATGATCAAGAAAAATATTTTAGAATTGTTGATTTATTTCGTTTATCTTAAACCTGAAAAAGCAGTAATATTATCTGCTATTGCTTTGATTCATCTCCAATTCAAATTCAAAGAATTGTGCCCGTTTGATAAAAAGAAAAATATGTATTTTGATATCGACAGGTCAGGTGAAAGTTTCATATCAAGGACATGATATTAAAAAAGATTAAAAATTACCACCCAAAATCTTGTTCCAAATTTGACTATTTATAACAATAAACAGTTTTTGAATGGTTAGACAGGCAATAGAGCAATAGACCAAACTACTTTTTTTCAAGATGTTCAGAAAACACGAAAGTGTTCAATTGCCCAAGACCAACGGCCGAGGGCGTTATCAAAACAATTTTGTCTATGCTGTACCAATGGATAATATAGTGTATGCCGCCATACCAATTACATAACTGTATTGCTACCTAACCTTATCACATTTATTAAAACCCCATATTTATTTTTTTTACCAGGCAATAGACAGCAGAACCAGTCACAATGCAGGTCAAAGTTAGCCGTAACTTTATCGCAAACATGAATTAAATGATGGTTATAGAGGCATTGATATAAAATGTTATTTAAATGGTTTGATCACACATGTTAGAAGATGTTGTTTTAATATCAATTATTACATATCATTTGCATTTAATAATGTCTGAAAAAAAGAAAACCCAAGAGTTTACTTTAGTTTGTTTGGTGGTACAACGGTAACATGCAGGACACATAAAAATTGCTTTAAATATGGAAATACTAAGAAATTACATAATATGCAAAATTTGACACAATTTTGTTGATTTTAATATAGATTGCACAAACACAACAGAACCAAACTTTACACAATTAAAGATCTAACAATTACAAATAAGTTCAAATATCTTAATGATGTTTTTGTGCTATCAATATTATTTTTAACAAAACATAAACATCTCCAAAAATTTAGTATTTTTACAGAAAATTTTACATTCTTGTTAAAATAGAATGCCCTGTCGTTTTGTCAAAAATGATGAATATCATTTAAAAGTCAGTTATAAGTTATTAAAAGAAGGTAATTTAACAGCATTTTAACAACAACTTATTGGTGTGTCATAAAATCTAAAATTTGGGCCAAATATGGGGTTAAACGTAACTTCTCCTTTTGGATATATAAATGTAAGGTTGACACTGGAACAACAATTCTAAAAAAAATATGGCAACATAGTGCCATGGCCAACAATTATGCATTATAACAGTTATTCTGTAAAATATATTACATGAAAATAATACATAATACTACATCATTGTTGTCACATGCATTAATATGTATATGTGACAATAAAGTTCTTGATTCTTGATTCCTAAAATATTTAAAAAAAAAAACACTTTTAGAACATATCCGCCCTACTTTAATTTAAAGGGGCGACAGTTTTCATGTCCTGTCGAATTAGGCACAAAAAACTAGTATAAAAAATTGATACTAATCAAGGTTTTAGAACAAATGCTAATTACGAATAAAAAAGAAACGGTGTCAGTGTTAATTGATTCATATATCAGACTTCTTTGTGATAAAAATGACAACGTATCACTACTGCGCACTGCAATTACATGTAATTGATTAAAATAACAAATATTCGAATTTGGTTAACGAAACACGACATGCGTTGTATAAGTGCAGTAAAAATGGAATAACCAATAAGAGTATAAGCATAAGCACCCTACAATTTAGAGTAACACTAAAAAGTCATTTGGTACATCGAATGTATAGACGCCACAAAAAGCAAGACCAGCACATATAGTGAAAACGTACGACAAAAACACCCTTGAAACATTAACAATAACAAAATATTAGTAAATAATAAATCTAGGTAGAAAGAGGTCATTTCATCATCTTCAGCCGAAAATTTGATCGTTAAAACGAGATTGTAGATTTTTTGTCACCACTGAAATGAGAGCGTTAAAATGAGTTGGTTCATTTTTGTCACTAATGCTTAATCAGAGTCTATTTTTGATTACATGGAAGTCAATTTGTTTTCATTTGCCATTAATCCATAAATGGTGTGATATCCTTAGCTGAAAATTGAGTGAGCTGCAACATTAATCAAGAAAGGATAACATTTTTTAGTTTCCTGAAGGTATTAAGAGACAGTTTTCGCCCCCTTATCAAATACTTCACATTTTTACATTTTTATCACTGATGTTAAATATTAAAAGTGTATCTATCTATGTAGGATAGGTATTTAAATTTTAAACGCAAAGGTTTTTGGATGACTTTGAAACATTTTTTAAGTAGGTACGACAGATATTTTTATTGATTTCATGTACTTTGTGTAAAACAAAGTATATGAAATCAATAGAAATATTGTTTAATAGAAAATAAAAAAAATGTTTACTATTTGTGCACTTTTTTTCATTGTCATTATTTTCTACGTCATGTTCATTGCATTTACAAACACCAATATGAGTTAGACGACATTCACTCTAACTTTAAGAGTGGAAATTCGGGACTTTTAACCTATCCTGACGTTTAACTGTCATATTATTTTTCACGGCGAAATGTTGCTCGAATATTAGATCTAAATTGATCCTTTATTTGCAAAATATATACTTTCGATACCGACAAACGTCGACACGGTTTTGTATAAAATTATAAATAAATAACTTTGATAAGTTGCAGTTGCAGCTGTTCTACTGATTTTTCTTCTTCTTTCTTGTTACTAAGCGTGTGAGATCGCTAAATACCACAAGACCCAAAGTGACACAGATGAAAACAACAGCTACAGCTCCCATCATTCTTGAAGACGTGCGACTATCAGGAGATGATATTTTTGCGTTCATGTATGCCGACGTTTGCTTAATGTCTATCTTAATGTCATCTTTCAGTTTCTTCACTTCGTCTTGTAAGTATACTTTAAGTTCATCTTTTGTCATATTGTGATCTTTAAGAAAGTCCCATCTATTACTGACGGATTTACATGGACATAAACAAGATGGTTCTGGTAATGTCGTATTCTGTTTGCAAGTCATTGATTTTAGAAAATCAATACCAAGGCTGCCTATAAAAAAGGAAATTTCATGATTATATACTTTTGGAAAATTTGTGAGTAATGTATAAGCGGAACATACCATCAAATCAGCCTAGGTAGTTTACAGTTTAAATTGTGTTGTTGTTAATTGAAGCAACATGTATAATATAAAAATAACATATTTTGGGACAAAACAAAAGCAGTTATTTTTTCAGGTTACTACGATCAAAAACAATTTATTATCATTTATTCTTGAAAAAAAATCCTTTAAACGAGCCTGTTTATTTACCAAGGTAGGTGGAGTTTTTTTATCGCGTCTGAAATGAATATTTTAGAATAGTTTGATTAATTCCAGTTTTTGTAAAAAATACAGTAAAGATAAAAAAAAACCTGACGCGGTGTTAAATGTACTTAGAAGATTATTGACCATTGGATGTAGTCTTAGTGTCGTATTTTGCTTTATTTTGTTTAACGCATTTGTTTACATTTTATATCATTCAACATATAGACACTTTATTTCATTACTACCTGTGCCAAATGCAGTAATATTAAAAACTGCAATCCGGGCAGTGCTACCAATCCATCCTGCTGACGGAACTGAAATAGTTTGAGTAACTGCAGAAACAAGAGACTGATTTGTTGATGTTGAAAATACAGCTGGACACTGTATTGAACAATCTATTGGCTTATAACTTGGATAATACTTTATAAGTGTGTTTGTGTTGTTACTGCAGTAACATGTTTGTGGAGTCTGAAATATAAAATTTGACGGCTACTGTTGGTTATAATATATAAATATTGTAGATCGTAATATTAATATTGTTGTAAGTTGTACTACAGCATGCTCGGGCGCAGCTTGTTAGAAATACAGATTAAGGTGCACGTGAGAAGTCAGGATTGATGCATATGTAGGAAAGGAATTTTTAACCTCCGAGGAATGATTTTTATCGTATATTTTCTATTTAACTGTACGTAGATTACTTCATTTTTACAGATTCATTTTAACTTGAAGAATTGACTTTAAGTACGCATTCCCATATCGCTCATATAAAAACAGATTTATAACGTTTTACAAACTGTTGTTTTGTCGGTTAAACGTTTTGTGTACTTACAAGTGTCCGATCGTTTTTGTTTCGTTTCGTTATGTATATCGAATGAATTAAAAAAAGCCCTTTTTACTTAAAAATGTTCCTTTTTGAATCAATCGAATACCAAAAACTTGTTTCCCCAAGATATACAAATTTTAAACACAATTTTTCATTGCATAAGCGATAGGTTGACATTCTTAACTAATTTGTGATGACATATTGTATCAGCTAATATTAGAAAAATTTTATTTAATGTTGTATTTCAGCAAAGCTAAGTGTGTTGCTCACAAGACAGGGGATGCTTACCCTTCTAGAGCACCTGATCCCACTCCTGTTTTGTAAAGGAGTTCGTAGATTCCAAACCTTTGTTCCTTTTGGTTTCGTTTTATCTTTTAGTTTGTTTCAAATTTGTCTTGTCTTTTGGACTATGCACTTCTGATCTCTCACATGGGTATTCTACACTGGACTTTGAACTTTCAAGAACCTACACCTACGGTAGTCTCACAGAGTTTCATGAATTGCTATTTCTGACAAAGTAGGAATAGTATGCTGGGTCGGAATTGCCATTCAGTTTTGTCACCCAATTTGAAACCACAATTGTCCATAATGGTCAGGTTTTTGTCTTGTCGGGACAAAATTAGCAAACAAATAACAAAATATCGTCCTTTGACCAGAAAGAAATATTATGTTTCAGGTTATCAGAAAAAAGTATCACTAATGGCGACCATGTTTTGAGTCTGATTAAGATGAACTGAGGAAATTTTATACAGCAACTTACATAGATGCTCCACATCAAATATTAATCCATTTGACCAAGCGGTTATCCGAGGAGGAGATTTTTCATGTATTAGCCGATTAGAAACAAAAATAGCAGCTTTTTTTTGTTCGATGCGACAAGATGAGCAGAATTTGTAAAGAACCTTTCATATACGATTTCACTTACCGTTCCAGAATATGTGTAACCATTTCCAAAACACTTCTCTAGACAGTCAAGTGTCGATGTGGCATTCAACTGATCAGTACCAACCGTTGCATTTGAATTATCATTCCAGAAACACCCAATATAGCTTAAACCTGAAATTGATAATAAGTAAATTAAGAAGCTTGAGTCCACATTAGGTATACATGCAAAAGATCAAAAGTGCGAAGTCCAAAGAGACATGACAAATTCGAAACGAACTAAAAGATAAAAAGGAAACATGTGATTCCAAGAAATCCTTTACAAAACAGGAGTAGGATCGGATGCTTCAAAAAGGTAAGCATTCCATAATACGAGAGCGACACCCGCCGTGGAATCCTTTATTTCATATACCTGTTAATGTCAATCTGGGAAGAGGTTAACTCATTGTTGAATTACCGATAGCAAGTTCACAACTAGTTGAAATACATTCATACCATATGGGTCAACCAATTCATAATGGTGTCCATAAAATCTTAGGAGGGGTGACTTTAACCATGATTGGACGTATCCTTGATTTATTTATTTGCGCGAAAACAGCAAAGCTCTCTTCAGAAAATCATGATATCTGGAACAAATACGAGAGCATTGAATCAACATCGACACATAAACCCTGCAAGCAGGGGAAGCAGGAATGTTGTCACATATCAGAAAATCCAGCAGTTTAAAAAATATCACCTTCACTGTATTTATTGGGACAAGCTGTGTGTTTTCTTACGAAGTAATACATCTTTTTACCTAATACTAAAATCATCTGATTTTTCATCATTTCCTTATTTTTTACTAATAGCTTCCATTTGCTTTTTAATATAACTATTTCATATTATAAGGATAACTCTTTAAGTAGGGGTCGTGTTAGTTGCACGAGTTTCAGGGACACTTATGTTTGTTTAAATCGTCACAATTAACTGAACTTGCAACTAATAATTAAAAATTCAAAATAGTAGGAAAAAATCAATGACAAAATGTTGAATAAATATGGTGAATTTTTATATGCTATATGTACTTTTCAAGGAATTACATCTCATCAGTAACATCAGAGCTAAAACATGGAAAGTCCGATATCCAAGCGTAGTGAAGTATAAGGGGAAGCAAAATCCGACGGTATGGATGACTACTAAGTGCAATGCTATTCGAAACCTTTCCGCATATTCAGTGCTTTATAGTTTAAACAAAATAAGCAAATTTCTATAAAACATTGTTTGATAAATTTCTTGCCAGACACGTCTGACAACTGGGCTGGTGAATACCCTTGGTTACCTCGAGCTCATGTCCATCAGAAGAGTCATCGACCCTGTGTTTTCAAAAAACAAGTTTACAAATATTGAATAGATATGTTGATTTTTTATATGCTATATGTACACTATACATGAGAATGCCTTAATATTAAGTTTTTATGCGCCTACATTACTAAATATTATTTAGGACATTAATTGCCTGATTTATTAACAATCAAATGAAAAACAATATTGGATACAATTGTGTAGTTCTTTATTGAATTCCCATAATCAAAAGTGAATTGCATAAAGACAAAAACTTTAAAATTTCAATATTTCAGAATTTCAGGATCTTCCCACGTAACGAGACATATGCGAACAACTGTTAATTCTGTTTTTGTTTATATATTTGTATCTTGAGTGACTTTATAACTAATCTGTTAGCATACACCTCTCTTTTATTTGTTTCTGATTTTGAATTCCTGTACTTCAGCTTTATTTCTCACAACGTGTTATTATTTTTTAAAATTGTATTTTGTTTTCACCTTTGACCACGGAAACAAGGGTGTGTGAATCCCGCAAAATTAGTGTAAACCATCTGCATGATTCATGTCCCAAATCGGAACTCGAGGCCTTTGCATTTTCTTTGTTTCATGTTTTATTTTTTTTCAATTTATTAATATTTGGGTATTTCGCCTGTCATTAATCACTTACACTTTTTTAACTCGGGGAATTTAGAGATCGAAGGCCTTATGGGAACGTTATGATTTAACTTTTGGTAGCTGTTTGGTGAGATATGATGCCGTCTCCTTGACAATTACACCATTTTATCTTTTCATTGTCATACTACAGACTGCAGAGTAACATTTATTGGCCGCCATTAATCAAAATCTCAAAACAAGTTGAACATATTTAAAAAAAAACTTTGCTTTGATGTTACGTATACAACGTTATAAACGTGTGCAAGATGCGGAATGTGTCTTTCAGGTATACTTTCCATATTTTTTCTTTTAAATAATAAATATATTCATGTACCATTAAACAAGTTCCAAATCCTGCACATTCGATAGTTTTTCTGCCGTTATCTCCTTTACTTCTCAAAAACTGTAAATGCTATCAGAAAAATATATATGGAGTATCTTTTAAGTACTCATTTGAATGAAAAGAAAATATACAAAAAGATTAAGGTTTGAACATTTTATGCCTTATATATATATAATGAGGGAAGGACAAAAATTTGCAGGTACAAAATTTATCCCTAACACTATTAGGTTAATTTTCAGACGTTTATAATTGATTTCATGTTAACCTTGTATCATCTGATGCTTCAGAGATCCGGTGGGG
>JARWCS010206352.1:0-13856 GCA_034783895.1 Geukensia demissa | reverse complement strand
TACCTTTTCAAATGGAAGTTTATCCACAGTATCAAGATTTATATTATAATCTGAGATCCAAATTTCAGATCCATAAGATATTATTGGTGAAATTAATGAGTTAATAAGTTTAACCCATTTTTCTACTGCGATACAATTAGAATAAGGTAACTTTGATTTTAAGGCATAATATGCCTTGCGTGCTTTATCAGCAAGATTTTCTGCTGCTTTAGTTAGTTTACCTCTGTTGTTAAAGATAATACCTAAATATTTATATTCTGATGCAGTTTCTAATGGTTGTGGTCCAAAGTAAAAACAATGTCCATCTAATACAGATCTATTTTTGATATTTGATAAAATCATGATTTTAGTTTTCTTGGTGTTCACACTAAGACCTCAATCATTACAAAAGGACTGTAGGGCATCCACACAGTGTTGCAAACCAGCAGGTGTCTCTGATCTTAAGACCAGATCATCAGCATAAAGGTGACGATTGAAAAGCTGATTTAAGTGAAAAGCTTTTGATTTATAAATTTTCCTGTTTCATTATTGTAATAATAGATTTTAATAGTTGCAATATTTAAAGAAAGAATATGGAATACATTCCATGTTTGTTTCAATGGAGCAGACATTGTTTATTTTGTTAATTTTGTCATTTGTTAATCACAGGGTGAAAAAGAGAAGAATATTGAGGATATTCATGATTTCAGTATTATATTACCAACTTTTGAGTATCATAACCGTATCTGGACATGGTTTGATATCTTAATGGCTCTGAAGAATGACAGTAAAAGAGTTATATTATCACAGGTAATTTTGTGTTGTCATATACAACAAGCTTGTTTCATTTTCCTAATCAATTTTTCTATTTTTTTTTAACTGGTCAATTATCTTGTCTGCTTTTTTATATTTTAATTTGTAAATCATGAAGCCCTATATTCCTGTATGAATTTTTAGATTAGCTTTGTTCATTGTATAAGAATAAACATAAGGTATTCAGATAATAAAAATATTGGTCAAATCTTTCTAGTTTTAAACAATATAGGCCAAATCGTTATTTCTTTCATTAATTTTAAAATGCCATATTGTTTCTGAATAAAAAAATGATCCTTTGTTAATTAAGATTTACTGTAGATTTATTGTATTTTCCAAAATTTCCCGATATTTTTTATGTCATTACATTAGGTTCTTTTAGCAAATTCAGGTATTTTTAATAATCACTTGGTAATTATGGTCCCAATACCTTAAAGCAACTCAGATTTCTGTAAGGACAATGATTCAATTGTGACCATATGCCCCTTCCCAGGCTGAAATGGGCTTTCCATACATATTAATCTTCACAGAAGTTAAAGGTCCTGTGAAAAGAAACATGGACACAATTATGGTGCAAAATAAGTAAAGGACGTCTACGAAAGTTATAGAAAAACCAGAAATCCCATTAGAAAGGATTTTTGATATAAAGCACTGGTCCATTTAGGGAATGAAAAGATCTGGTACATCCAAATGAGGGATCTGCAACCTACCAATATTGCGATGTCTAATGAAGTGTATGGTCAGCATGTCTCCCTCATACCTTCAGATTTTTGTAAAAACTGTTCAAAGTAATAACCAAAATTAAAAAAAAATAAACATTTTGTTATAATGCATAAATCACATAAAATCTTTGATTGAGAATTTTCAATTTTTTTCTGCAATAATTCATTTACAGCCACCTGGTAAACACACCACAGGCTTTAAAATAATACTGATACAAGTTAGAAGGAAAATAACATCGGTAGACTCTGATACTAATTGACCTTTTTGTTGTTATTTTTTATTTAGGCAATAAAGCAGAAACTGCATATGAAGTCAAGAGTAGGGGAGGAAACTCCATTGACTGATGTTCAACAGGAAGAAGATAAAATGAAGATGTTATTGGGAGCTAAATTACTGGTAAGTTCCTCAAGTATAAGGCCTTTTTATCTATCAGAACTTACACCCTTGATGGTGTAATGGTAAGCATGCTGGCATCGAGTGCAGAATCCCTAGCCAGGTCAAACCAAAGACATTAAAATTATTATTTGCTGCTTCTCTGCTAAACACGCAGCATTTAGGAGTAAGAGCAAAGACTGGTCTTCCTAGAGTCAGGATTATGTATCTGGGTAAAGTGGCATGTCTTCCTTCAGACTGTTGCTTTCTTGAGCTAGCACATTAAAAATCAGACTTGGTGTGTCATCCTAGTACAAAGCAGGGTTCATTCATCATCATCATTCATTGATATGCTCTCCTTCCAGATATACATGAAATATTTGCTGCTGGACATTAAGCAACATTCAATCAATCTATCAGTATTTTTTTTATTTTCCTGGTTCAATAACTTTATTAAAAAATTTGAAAATTTGTGACAAGTCTATTTATCAACATCAGTTATACCTGGACCCACCATATTTGGTCTACAGTTTGATCTTGGTGAGTACTTGCCAATCTGCTATATATCATCTGACCTTGACCTAATTTCATGGTTGAGTGACTGCATTTTTTTACACTTTTATCCTTTTCTCAACAACTGTCATACCTACACTCATTATATTTAGTCGTTGGTAAGATATTGGTGTGTTCTTGACCATGACCTCATTTTCATGGATGTGTGATTTTGTGTAAAGTTTTCAACAAGTTTTCACATTCAAGTCCATTTCTTAACAACTCTTGTACCTAGACCAACCATATCTGGTCTGTAGTTAGGTCTTGGTGAGTAATTGCTAGTCTGCTATATGTCATCTGATCTTGATTTATTTTTCTTGGTTGAGTGACTTTGAAACAACTGTCATACCTACACTCATTAAATTAGTCTTTAGTAAATTGGGGTACTTGTCAGTCTTTTACATGCCATTTGACCTTGACCTTAATTTCATGGATGAAGGCATATCTCAACGACTAGTAGGTAGTTTATTTGGTCCATAGTTTTCATATTCAAGCTCTCAGCTTGGTTCTGACTGAAAATGTGACCCACAGGTAAAGTTTCCCATTCTGATTGCTTACTGCAGAGACTTTTTACATTCTGATGTGTTTTCATTGTGATTTATATGTATGGCTTACTATAATTTATACTATTTTTTCAGGCAGGACAAGATAAACCCTCCAAGAAGTCTTTGTTTGGGAAATTACAGAAACAGTAAATGATTTGTTTTTAAGACTTGATTTTGTTTTAAAATCATTTCCAAATATCTTAGAGCATTGTATTGATTAATATTTTAGAATGTCAGTTTCATAAAACATCTCAAACTAAAATTTTGCATACTTTGAGTTTTGTTGCCAAGAAGAAAATTGGGGTGAGTTTCAATTTTTTTCCCCCCAAAATTTGATAACTAAAGTTAATTTTTTTTTATTCAGTATTGCACCAACTTGATGAATTATTATATATGAAATGATAATAAACATATTGAAATATTTATACAATAATATTGTGTTTTGCATGTAACATGCCAAAATATGTCCCAAGGTTTGAAGGCATAATGCACAACCAATATTATTGCTTTTATTACTCTTAATGTTCAGGTCATTGTGAATCAAAGTGAGAAAACCATGCTCATTAATTATTAAATGATTTTTCAAAGTCTGCATTACAAGCATATTACATGGCATATTACAGGGTTAGCATTTAATATGCATTCGCATATTATATCAACACTATTTAAGCTTTGTAAAAATATGTAAATATAGTAGAATTGAAATTCGAATGAAAGATTCTTATTATGAAGAATAATACTTGAATATATAAGTGCAATAAATTCTCATTGTTTTGTGTTTTATGTAATGTAATTGTCAATATGATTTTTCTTATTTATTTATTGTTATGTTCATGTCTGTGAGTTTTGTATTCAGAATACTCCATATCATGGTTAAACATTTATGAAAAATTATATGCTAGTTTATTTAGAAAAATTGTCATGGTAATTAACTGATCTTAAGAGTGCATAATTTGTGTGTCAGATCTCATTTGTTTCCAGTTTAATAAAACAGTCCATCCTCCATAGCTCAATCAATCAAAAGCTGTATTCAATCTATTGGAATCCAAGTACAATTTCAATAATGTGGTTTGAAAAACATGAAAAGGATATTGAGTGTACTGAATAAGTGGTTTGAATTGCCTGTCCATTGTCAATGGTACTTTCTGGGCCCACCTGCTTCCTCCACTAATAATAACTTACGGCCTTCATGTACAGATACTGTTTCCCACAAAAACATTGAAAGTTGTTTTCTGGAAATATTTTGTCTTGCCGCCGCCGCCACTTTTAAACTTTCAGAAATGTGTTCATTGTTCCATTAATCTTCATATATTATACATAAGAAAATTAATGAACTTTTTTTTAACTTCTACATTGCAAAAATGGCTGTAAAACCATTGTATTTTACTTTAGTAATCAATGGTTTTAGAAATTATTATCATTATACAGACCTGAATGCTTCTGTTTGAAGATTATAATAAAGAACCTATTGACTAGGCTGTCTTCTTGTTGAATTTTGTTTATAGTTACAAAGAGTTGTTTGTGTTATTTGCTGTAGTTTCAATTACCTGATTCTTCGTATTAAGTGCCCCTCATTTTTATGTTGATTGAAATCCTTAAGCTCTCCCTCAAACTCCCGGTATTAAAAGATCGAAGAACAGAAGATTCTTTGAGAAAACAGCAATTTGATATCAATTTAATATACATTTAAAGTAAGGAAGGAAAACTGAGAAAACAGCAATTTGATATCAATTAAATATACATTTAAAGTAAGGAAGGAAAACTGAGAAAACAGCAATTTGATATCGATTTAATATACATTTAAAGTAAGGAATGGAAACTAGAATTCATTCATTTCGAGGCGATTCTAAACTATGGAAAAAAAATACTTCAAACCAGACTTGACAGAATTATGGATTTTGCCGATTCTGATAAGTGCCCCATGCTTCTATTTTTAAGTGCCCTGGGGGCTTAATACCAGGAATAAGGTATTTTCAATTTCTTACAGTTCTTTATTTTTGGGCTTTTTAGGTTTTATGGGCTGCATTTTACATATTATTCATTTTAATTGTTATATTTATTATCATTTAGTTAATTCTGTCGCAAATGCAACAATTCCATTATTCTGGTACCTGAATGATATTTATTGTTGATATTCTTGTTGACAATAGTTACTAGTCTTTGATTCTGATCATAAATATAAAGATTGTTCAGGAATCATTTGCATTTTGATTTTATATATGATATTACTGTCATCTAAGTGCTTTTTTACTTAAGAATCATGCAAAAAGTGATTTATCCAAAAAAAGCCCACAGATAATAAAATTTGATATTTTTTAAGAATGTCATTTCATGTGCAATTTGATGTCTATTTTGCCCTTTAAGCCTGTACATGTGAGATATAATTTACAAGTTATACACTGCAAAACTTAAAAGAGGGTAGATAACTCTAAATTTTGTTGTAAAACCAGGCCATGTTTTCTTTGAACTGGCAGTTTAACAAAAATGACTGATTTTTCCAGAGTTGGTACATTAAAATCATTAAGATATTGATATCAAATATTTGTAACCTTTTATCAGGTGTATCACTTTTCTTGAAATTTGCATGATTCTATGTTTCACTGGTACTTAAATACATGTAGTACATTTCATGGTATATATGTTGACAAGGGCATTAGATTAGATATAGCTGTTTTGTAATCAATATAAACAAACGGTGAGAGTAATATCAAAACCAGCAAGTCTAAATATAGTACACAGTTGCCTTCAAACAGGTAGTTTTGAAATGATTCAACACATTTTTTTCAAATTTTCATCCAGAGTGTATTATTGCCCCCCTGATCTTTTATAAGAGGTAGATTAATGAAAGCTTCTTAAACAAACAAAGGATATCATTAATTGGCAGTTGTATGAGCAAATATTTAAACATTTTTTGCTCATTACTTGAAAATTTCAAGAAACTGTGATGCTTTTATGACTAATTCAAATACATGTTGATGGCATCATAAAGGTTTATACTATTATCATACATGTACCTGCAATAAACTTATAATTGCCTTTTGTAGTCATGATTTTAGCATGACATTCCTGATTTAAAATTGTAGATTTGTAGATTAGCTTAATTATCATGATTTTGAAACCAGGATTTCAAACATTTTGTCTGTAGAGATTCAAACTTATACTTCATGTGCACCTTTTTAATCCACAAATATAGATTTTTTTTCATTTTCAACCTCTCAGACCTATACTTAGGGCTGTTATAGAAAATGATATGTCCCCCATCCTCAACTTTATTTTTAAACACAGTTAGGCTATTTTTGAAAAGTGTAAATCTGTATTTCTTGTAATGTTTTTTTCTATTTTAGTCTGTGTATATTCTGCATTCAAAGGTAAATAGATCCTCCTTTCTTCCTTCCCGCTTCATTTTTCACAAACTTTTGCCCGAGAACAAAGAATTAATTGCATGACCTAATTTCATATTGTCTGTGGAAAATTGTCATTCCTCTTTAAAACAATCAATAAATAGAATTCAAAATGCCCTCCTGCACTGAGAGGGGAGGAGACATGTTTTCTTGAGACACCCTTACATACATTGCATAGACCTGATGTGGTAAAGTTGTCATAGTCATAAATAATGGAACATTTCAGAAATGCAACAGAATTATGCCATTGTTCTGCTTGATTTTCATTGGTCAAGATAACTTTATGAGGGAGCTTAGATTGTGCAATGTTTTATGAGTATGTAAGTCATGAGAGATACTGGGTGCATTTGGATATCCTTCTATGATTACCTTTGGATAACCCTAAGGTTGAATGCCACCATAGGCGAAACATGTGTCCAATGTTATCCTTAGGTAACCTAATGTATCTTAAGGAGGTTATCCGAACACAGCCACTGATTTCTAAACAGTGCAAATAAATATTTAATGACTTTGAACAAGGTTCATTTGTGAAGATCTTGACTAAGAGGTGCTTATTAATGTTGATTATATATACTGTGATAATAAAAATTATTTGTTGAAAGTCTTGTTTTTTTTTTTGGTTTTTTTTAAGTTCTCAAATCTATAAAAAGTATTTTCCCCTTGGATATTCCAACATAAGAATGCTAAACTCTTTGTCACTGATTTGATGACACATAGGTATATTTGGTTTATTTAGGAGCCGGTAGAATCAAATTGCAAAAAACTGCAATATTTACACACTCTTTAATAAAACCCCACAGGCAGTGATTCCCTTAAATGGATCACATGGGATACCACTGTTTATGGGTTATATCCCTTTAACATAAATATATAAAATAAAACAGAACAATCAAAATAAAAATTCATGACAAGATATAGCTTTGCAATTAGTTTAACCCACCAGCATTTTGGCCTGTTCCATGTCATGTTATCTAGTCCCTATGTCATTATTTCATGATTGTCTAACTATATACATGTTTGTTTTCTCGATTTGTGGAGTAATATTTCACTGTGTTGGTCATTATTTTTATAACACTTGTAATCCTGTTAGTCATCATGGAGTTTTAGCTCCATATTGGCATCCAACAAAATCTCTTGGAAATTCTAACATCTTTAAAACATTCAAAAGCTTATTCTGGAGAAAGTAATAAAAGGTTTGATGTCTCAAAATAATAACAATTGTAATGACATGGAACTTCTTGTAAATGATATAAAGTATTTGGTATAAAGTACTAATTATATTAAAAAAAGCCTGTTTTAGCTCACCTGGCCTAAAATTCCATGTGAGCTTTTGCCATCCCTTGGTATCCATTGTGGTTCGTCTGAGCAATTACAAACAATTCTTCTCTGCTTAGCCAATGTGGACCAAATTTGGTACAACGGTCCTTAAATAGTTTTCTACTAAAACTTTATCCAGCATCCTTGTCAGCCTTCCCAGATGGCTGCCTTTACTTAAAATATATAAAGGGGGTTGGTATATTTGAAAAATCTTCTTGTCTGAAAGTACTGAGCTAATTGCAACTCTGGCATCTCCATCTACCAACCAAGAATGGCTGACACAGCCAGACTTAGTTTAACATAGGATCCTTTGAGAAATTCACTAAAAATCTCTTCTTCTCAACAACTACTGAGCCAATTGCAACCTAAGTTTGGTGGAAGGGTCCATGGGTAGCCCTCTACCAAAATTTTTGTCTTGCATCCCCAAATACCAAGCAAGATTACCCCACAGCCGAAATTATTCTTCAAAATGCTCTTGTCTGAAACAATTGAGGCAATTGCATCATTACTTTGGTGAAATGGTCTTCATTAAGGTTCTCTTCCAAAACTGTGTCCAGCATCCTATTACAGACAACCAAGCTGACTGACACAGCCATATTTAGTTTAACATAGGACCCTAATGGATAGTCACTCAAGTCTTGTCAGAAACTACAGAGCCATTTTGGTGGAGTGATCCTTTGGTGGTCCTCTAACAAAATTTTGTCTGGAATCCCTAACAACCAAGCAAGATGACTGCCATTTGTGAACTAAATTTAACAAAGGAACCTATGGTACATTCAACTTATCATCTTCTTTATGAAACTTCTCAGCCAACTGCAACCAATCTATGATGGAATGGTCTTTACATGGTCCTCTTTTAAAATTACGTCTTGCATCCCAACTAGACTATCCACCACAGCTGAACTTTAGTTTAACAGTTTTACAAAGAACACATGTAGAAAATTCACCAAAAATCTTCTTGTCTGCAACTATTGAGCTAAATGCAATCAAACTTGGTGGGACTGTCTTCATTTGGTTTTCTAGCAAAATTGTATCTGGAATTACAGACAGTCAATGACCAAGATAAACATATATAGGAACCTATGGGAAATTTACTCAAAAAAATCTGTTTTGATTGGTCCTTTTGTGGTATTCTGCCAAATTATTTCTGGCATTCCCATCCACCAACCAAGAAGACTGACGCTGGCGAACTTAGTTCAACATTGGACCCTACAGGAATTCACTTTAATATCTTTTTGTCTGAAACTTCTGCCGGTGAACCATGCAAACTTTGGTTGAATGCTCTTCCAAAGTAATGTCCAGAATCCCTACCAGCAAACCAAGGTGGCCGCCACAGCTGAAAGTAGTAAAACCCCTTTGGGAAATTCGATCCAAAAATTCTTTTGTCTGACAGTACTAAGCCAGTTGCATCCAAACTTTTTTGGGATGGTCCTTTGGTGGTCCTCTACCGAAATTGCGTCTGGCGTCCGCGACCATCCACCGAGATGGCTCTCCTGACAGAACTTTTAAAATAAGACTCTTAAGGAAATTCACTCTAAACTCTTCTTGTCAGAAACAACTGTGCAAGCTTCAACCAAACTTTGATGGATCGAATGGACCTTTGGAGTCCTCTACAAAAATTCCCGCCCACTAAACAAGACGGCTGCCGTAACTAAAACAGAAAAAAAGGAAAGGGGATTGTGTAATTTAAATTTCTTCTTACCTTATAACTAAGTCAATATTTTAATTTCTTCTTGTCTAATAAACTGAGTCAATTGCTACCAAACTTTGGTGGAATGGTCCTTTATTCCTCTTCTTCTACCAAAATCTTTGTGCCACATTCGTGCCTGCCAACCAAGATGGCTGCCACAGCCTAACTCAATTATGCATAGGACCTTTTAGGAAACCAATTGAATGTTCCTTTTCTAAAATTATGTTCCCTTCCTGCCAACTAAGTTGACTGCCACAACCAGACTTGTTGTAAAAAAGACTATAATAAGTGAAATTCACCATTTAGACTCTTTTCGTGTGAAACTACTAAGTCAATTGTCCTCTACGAAAATTTTGTACATTACTTCCTCGCAAGCACAAGTAAGGAGTCTCTGTCAGGTGAGCGATACAGGCTCCTGTGAGCCTCCGGTTTTCAAAAGACAATTCTTGGCCAGTTTTCATTAACATTTTAACTGCTTAACCAAGAAATAACTTAATTTTAATGTTATGTTCAAACACTGAAATCAATGTATGACAACAAAAATACATTAATCCATACAACTTTAGAATTATAACTTAATAAAATTTTAGATTTTGTTTTAATTATGGAAATTTAAAAGAAACAAATTTTTTAAAGTAAAATGAAATTTACAGGAAACTATTGTGATGTTTCTGAGTTTTTTTTCTATTAAAATTTTGAAAATTAACAAAGAAATGTCTTTAAAATATCATTTTACCTTTTACATAAAATGATAGGACTTGCGAAGTTAAGGTGAACTATTTGAATTGCCTCGGCGTCCCCGTCCACTTTACGTTCAAGTATTAATTTATTCAGTAACTATACAAGGTAGCTTCATGAAACTTCCCAATTAAATTGACTTTTTATTATTCCATACATATTTTAACCAATTCTTGCCTTAGTAAGTACATGTAGTCCATTTCTCCACTGCGAGTCAAACGCTTTTTAAGGTCAACATCTGCTGTTTATTTTTATGTGAATATTTTTTAATTAATGATTTCAAGATAAATATACTATCCGAGGTCCTTTGATTTTCACCACAGGAGCCTGAAGTTAGGGTGGGGTATATGCAAACCCGAGGAAAATCTAGATTTTTCCCGGGTACGCATATACCCCTCCCCAACTTCAGGTCCCTATGGTTTTCACGAAAACCAAACTGCATGACCAGTACTATATTTAGTGCTCATCAAATGCACAAGTCTTCCATTCAAGACTGCACTAAAAATGTTTGAAAAGCAATTCATTAATGAAATTACTCTAAGAATTGCTTAATATATTTTTATCTCCGCTTTGATCTATAGCTATGATGTAGGACTCTTCCCATAGTTTGGGATAACCACACTACTATGTTTAAACTTCATTTTGGAATATTTGGTCCTATAGATAACCCCTTTTCAATTTTTAATAACTTGATTTTTAATCTGTTAATTCAACATATCCCATTCATTTTCAAGAGTTCCATCCTCTGCAGAAGACCTACAAACAAGGGCGATATGTAGGTCATCTTAAAAAAATCTTTTACAGTCAATGTTATCCATCACACCAGTTTCACTTTAGTAGGTTAAAACCCATTTAACAGGTAAAAATGACTAAAAAAGGGTAAAACTTGTATAGAACTACTGATGAAACATACTAGTGAAGCAGCCTGCATACAAGTATTAACGGTAGGGCATTTGAGAGCACCATCTCCGTTTTTTTTCTTAATTTTACTTGTTCCTTTTGGTACGTTAGAAATCAACATCTCGAGTTAACTCGAATTTCAACTCGAACTCAGTTTATAACTTTAACGCTAACTCGAACTGGAGGGTTACTTACAGCCCTTTGGTTATCCTTATAAGGTTTTACCTTCCATGAAATATCGGTTACAGTGTGATGATGTTTAGAAATGACGCTGAATATGAATGAAATACTGCCAACGTGGAGTTCAACAACAATCAGGCAACTAAAGACGCTGATAAACCATTCAAATTTTGATAATTATTAAAAGTCTTGCTACTTCTATAAATTAAACTATACCTCAATTAGCTTACCTGACTCAAAAGTCGACTATTGTTATAGCTGAACCAGAAGCTTCCATGTGCCTGTATTCGCTCCCATTGGATATAGTTGCCAAGACCAAGTTGACATTAAAACCACTCAATGGTTTCAAAAGAGTAAACAATTTGATACATTTTTTTATTGAAAATCACAGAGTCCTAAAATAAACTAAGTCTGGGTAAGTCACCCGTCTTTATTTACAGGTGTGATCATCTTATAAAATTCTTAAAGGGACCCACCTATTGTCATTGATACTCCATTAAAATTTGCTTTTAAAAGGAAGTTCCAGACGAGAAGATTTTTAATGAATTTCCCATAGGGTCCTATGTGAAACTAAGTTCGACTGTAGCTGCCATCTTGGTTGGGTTGTGTGGGTCATCGGATACAAATCTAAAAGGTACCGACTTAGTGACCATTCCACCAAAATTGATTCAACTTGAGCAAGTAGTTCAAGACGAGAAGATTTTTTTAATGAATTCCAATAGGGTCCGCCATTTTGATTGGATCATCGGATACTACATTGAAAAGGGAACACCTAAGGGCCTTTCTTCTATAGTGTGCATCCATTTTCTCAGCAGTTTTTAAGAGAAGTTTTATACCTCCTTTTTATTTTTAGTATCAGCAGCCATGTATGGTCCCTTTCAAAGATTTATTGTGCTGTTGATTTGTTAACCCAACATGACAGTGACGACTTTGATGTCCTAATTGTTCGCCAGAGAAAGACTTTAACAGTTGAACCTAGAGGAAATATAAAAATGCGACTTCTTCTTGAGAATCACTGTATGGGTTGAAACCAAAAAAGGTATGGTTGTTCACGTCAAGTTCCTAGTACAAGTATCTGTTGTTAATTTGTTGTCGATCGTCATCCAATACATAACCGCCATCGGAGAGGACAATATGGAAAATTCATATGCGAGATAATAGAATAAATAAAATAAATTGAAAAAATTTTCTTCTCGAGGTCCCCTGGTACCGGTCCGTATTTTAAGATGGACCCCGACCGGGAACTAACTTTAACATTTTATCCAATCAAAAACGCGTGCAAAAAACTATCTTTTTGTTGAGGACCAACAAAACAAGGCAAACATGACATTTTTAATGCCAAATCTTTAACAACATTAAAGACAGCCCCAACGGCAGCGTAGTTGACATACATAGTACCTTATGGCAAATGCATACAAACGAATTCCTATTTGGAAACATATAATTGATTTAAACCGAACATGGCATGGTTGTTATTGTCAAAGTCCTTAACAAGTGTTATTGCTTTGTAGCCAATCCGTCAAGAAGGCCGCGAGCTCGGGGACCGAGTTTAAAATTGGAATCTATGTGAAGTTCACACAAACAAACGACTGAAAACCGATAGATTGAAACCAAACATGACAGGGATTTTCTCGTGGTTCCTTTGTTGCAGATCTGTTATCCTAAATTACCGCCAGAGAATGACATGAACAGTGGAACCTTCGGGAAATATATGCGAACAATTTCTTCATGAAAATCATTCACTGACTACTAACCAAGTGTTGTTATTTTGGAGGCGGTCCCACAGGCAAGGAACGCGATTTTGTATATGTATATAATTATACTCAAACACTAAACTTTTATAAATACATACATATAAAAATTGCGTTCCGCACCTGTGGCGGGTCCGTCATTCAATATGGTCGCAATCGGGGATTCGTCTTTATATGGAGAATTTAAAATCCCTTGTTCCTCTCAATGTCCTTAAGAAGTGTTAATACTTTGGTACCTATCCGTAATCCAAGAATAACACTAACTATAGGAACTTGAGTTTTAAGATTTTACCCTATGGCGAATTAATATAAAAAATTCTTACTGAAAACCACTCAATTGACTGAAATTAAACTCCAAAAATTAAGGTCTTATTCTTGAAAATTGCTGTAAAGATTGAAACCAGACATGACTGGGGGCTTATCTAAGGTTCCTTAACAGCTGTTGTGACTTTGGTGCCGATCATTTCTTTAAAGATGCCATCGGCACGGAACTTGGCTAATATCGAACCCTGTAGTACCAATGTTCTTATTAGGTAAAGACCAAGATTTGTATCTCTGTTGCCAATCCGTAGCTGCCAGGTCGGGGACTTAATTTAACAGGTATGCTGTCGGTGCCTATTATTTGATTATAATAAAGTATATTTGACTTGATTTCGGCATTTGCAAAAATCCTTGTTTTCTATGGCTATTAACATGTTTAAAACCGCCACATACTATCAGTATGTCTGTCCAAAGTCAAGAACCTGCATGTAGTCCAGTGAATGTCATTTTTAGCTCACCTTGCCAAAGGCAATGTGAGCTTTTGCCATGGTGTGTCGTCCGTCGTCCGTCCGTCCGTCCGTCGTCCGTTAACTTTTCACATTTTAATCTTCTCCTCTGAAACCACTGGGCCAAA